>JARHVA010010940.1:0-92500 GCA_037957365.1 Torreya grandis | reverse complement strand
GTTTTTAAAAGTTGAACTTGAGATGATGATGCTCATGTTAAGTGTCCAACTCCCTTGTCCTTACTTTTTTGTATTCACTCATGTTTGTTGAAAAGTCCAACTCAATAGTGTTAATATTATTTAACCCTAAATTTAGATAAGAGGATATCTAGGGTTAAGGGGTATTATATTATATTTTAAACAAGGATGGTGAACTAATAAAATGAGTGGAACAATTAATATAGATTAAGATAAATATTATTATAAAGTTATACAATTGAGATTGTTAAAAATAATAAAGTAAAGTTATTGATAGATATTTTAATAAATAGGGAATAATGATAATTAACTACTTTATTGTGATCATATAGGTATGATATGTAAAATGGTAGAAGGGGACTGGAAGATGATCATATAATAGTCATCAAATATAGAAATGTTATTTTTGTGGCCTCAGATGCTTGCATCGAATCTAGGTAGTTATGTTGATGCAAGTGTCTAAATTCAACATAGGATTCCTATATAGAATAATAACTAGATTTGGATTCAACCAATTAGAGCCTTATGTGTTTCATGTCACCTTTATTTTGATGTATATAGATCATGCACACAATATATCATTATTTTTTAAATAATTATACCATCACTTCATCACCTTTGAAGTGATTATGGAAAAAAGGAGTTAGTGGGATCATTGTGTCGAGATACCCTAAGGATCCCTCTACCAATGGGTGATGCTTAATTAGATAATAATTTGAAGAGGTCCTAAGACTTATGTAGTTATCCCCTACATGTTGGCTTGTGTGTTCACAAGGATGTGATGTGTGATAAACAATGACATGTAGTGACCTAGCTTGTAACTTGAAAAATATGGATCATGAATAACTCTTCAAATAATTTAGACTTATGGTAATATTTATTGTATTATTGATATATAAATAGAGATGAATAGGGTAGTTATTCTCAATTTAATGTTTGATTGTGTGTTTCTTGATAGGTTACCTTATGATTTTATAGTATTTTATAGGTGAAGAATGAATGAGAGTTGATCTTGTATATATACCAATCCATTTGAAAATATCTCACATTAAAGTAATTAGGTTGATCTTTAGGAAACATTTCATTTTAAAATTAGATGAATTTTGGTCATTGGAAACTTTATAGGAAAAGTGGACACTTACATCGACACATGTATATGTCTAGGATGCAAGCGTCCAAGAAGATAGAAAATAGGTATAGGTCCAAAAATAGCATTAAATGATAATTATCATAATTAGATATTTTTGTATAGTATATAAGACTTGGTTATCATAATAATAGTGGTCAAACTAAGAGTTAATAAATTTATCATAAATATATGGTGAACACAAGCCTTTTGGTAGAAGTAGTTAAATAATTGAAAGGTACAACTATGACTAGAGTACTACATAAATCAGATTTTAGTATCTATATTTTCCCTCCCCGCTTAATCTAGTAATGAAATTACTAACTCAAATGAAATAAATGCATACCTGGGTGTGTATAAGACACCTTGTCTTTGAATGAGCCCGACTTAAGTTCTTTGTTAGTGACAAAACTATAGATAAGATTATTTCATAACCAAGATGATTTTATAATATATAATCATTGTTTGAGATATAAAATTGAAATAATTTTAAATACTTGAAACTATAAAGAGTAAGGTTAAGAGTACATGTCTGTTGTTTCAACCATCTTGCCTTTTGGAAATTTGATTTGAATGGATGCCTCATTATGAAGGCTTAAAATTTAATATTTATACAAATATAAACCTATAAGTGCATATATATAGATAGATATTTTAGGATGTATGCCCCCCAACCTTGATGTAAGGTGAGTCATTATAAATCCATTGAGATTGTTTCATCTCAATTGTGTAACCCAAATATGTGCATGATCTAGAGAGTGTGAGTGATTTAATCAAATCACAATATATATTTGGTGAGGGTGGATAATATAATCAAATTCAAATTATAAAAATGGTAAAGTTAGATGATTTAATCAAATATAATTTATAATCTTGGTAATATTGACTGATTTAATCAACTCAACCTTCCAAAAGTGAACCAACTATTGTACTAGATTAGCTCAATAATAATTAGTAACATTCTAACTTGGGTAAATTAACAGTCCATAAAAGTATTTGAAATATATAAAATGATTTTATTTTGTAATTTTAGGTACCCTTTGCATGGCATATGAACCTCATATATGTCTCAAGATGAAATATAGGTATAGTAACAATATCAATGTATATAATGTTTCCAAAACTATGTATCTAAATCAATTAACCATGAAATATGGTGAATCTAAAATTGGTGAAAATGTGGATGACATGTTTATGTGAAATTCCCCCACTAGATTTGGATAATTTGAGAAATGGTGTAAAATATAGAGAACATGTTTACATAGCATTCCCCCACATTAATCTTCAGAATCTAAACATTGAATAAGTGTGGAGGTCATGTCTTTTTGACATGACCCCACAAAAATCTAAAATTGTGAAAGTGTGGAATCCATGCCTATATGACATGTCCTAAATGATATGACCCATACCATTTGATCTAATGGGAATTATAATATAGTATTTACCTTACCTCATAAGGATAAGATATGGATGGATCATGTATCACATAGGAGTATCATATCTAGGTATATTTATCATTTTAGGCACTTAGTATGTGATCATATCAAGTCCTAAGATGAATGATATAGAACATGGTGACATCTAGAGAGTATAAGTACAATATTAACAATAATTCATGTATACACACAAGGGAACTCAATGTAAACACCTAAAATTGGCCACAACTAGATTTTGACTAGACTTTAGACTGATTCCTATCAACCATTGCAAATCAAGCCTAAGAATCATTGAACATCCCAAATTTTCTTGTGCATCATTAATAAAATCTCCAATTAACATTGAGACATCCTTAATTTTGGTATCCCATTATATGCAATCATAACCTCTCATGTATTCATCCATAATCAACTTGCATCATCAAAATAGTTAATTTGGCCTATGCACCTATTAATTGGGGCACTTGCACACATAAAATCAAATCTTGAAAAAGCTAAATGGATAATCAAAATTAATTAACAAAATAAACCAAATTAAATGCCTAGTTAAATTATCCATATGCAATTCATGAATAACTAAAAAAGATAATTCAAATATTCAATATCCTAACCTTTTATCATTGCCTTTGCAAGTTGTCAAGCTTTTGGAAATATCCTAAAATATCTCATTTTGGAGACCCATGCCTATTCATATAAAATCATGATTAATTGACAACTATTAACTATAATGGGGTTAGTCTTGACTCACTTAGGTCAGTTTTAGACTCATTTCATGTTTAAACTCCACCTTAACTCACCTTGGATTGGGATTAAATCCATTTGCTATAAATACAATGCCTTGCCTATTGAATTGTAAGCTATTTTGGTGCAAAGTTATCATGCACAAATGAATTAAAATCTTGGGTATTGTAGAGCTATAATGTATGTTTTTTTCCATGAGACTCATAGAAATAATTTTATAATTCCCAAATATTGAGTCAAGCCAACACAAGCCACAATGGTGCCAAAGAGAGAGGGAGCTAAACAAACTCCATTATCAAAGACTCTTTGAGCACAAACCAAGTAAACCACATAATGAATCATTTGGAGATTTCAAGGAAGGTAAGAAATTGTTTGTATTTTTCATCTTAATTATGCTTTTCATTTGGTTTTGTTCATTAAGCTCCCCCTATGATTTAGGCTAGTTATGTTATCATGTTAGTGTGTTCATTTCATTGATTTATGGATTAACAATATACTAAACTCCTCTTTATGTCAAATTAATTGATAAAAAATGGCATGACCAATGGGACCTAAAGCATTACATATATCAAGGAGACCAAAGTGCATATCTTAGTTTTTAAAATGAATTCTTGATCATCTTAAAAATTTGATTTTTTACTTTGATTTTTTTGTATTTTGATTTTTTATGTTACATAAATTTACATAGAGATTGACATCGATTTTACATAACTGACATCAATACTATAGAACCAAAGTTAGTCTCTATGTGAATCATCTAAAACTGACATTGGTCTCTAAGTGCATCACCTAGAACTGATGTCAGTCTCTATGTAGAACAACAAGTTGATAGGCCATATTTCAGAGCTTCATTTGGGGTCATCCATATTCCATTTTTGATGTTTTTTCTTAAACCCACATGTTTTCTCCTAAATTTTTAGAATATGCTATAATTTTACCTTGAAATTACATAATTGTTTCAAAAATTCTCAAAAAAATCCTAACACTTTTTGAAGGACCAAAAGGTCACAAGGAGACATTTAAAACACTTCTAAATTTCAATTTTCACATTTCAAATTGGTGTTTTAATAATATTTTTATTTAAAATATGTTTTTTGTTTTAAGATTTCAAAAAAAAAAAACCAAGGGACCAAAAAATTCATAACACATTTCATTTGGTGCATTAAAATGAACTTTAATCACTTAGTTACATGCATTTGAGAACATTTATTTTATGCCTTGTTTATTTTAAGTTATTTATTTGTGCAAAATGACTGATGCATGTATGCTCTCCCCCATCCCTTTTAGGGAGCTCAGGTGACCATAATCACTCTTTATTTACCATTTTTCCTTATCTAAAGGTGTGAAAATAACATCATTAAGGTTATACTTAAATCCATACAGTTTGAGTGATCTAAATGAGACCCTAAAGTCTTTTCACTAGTTATTATTTTTATACAACATGGTTTGTGAGAGGGAATTCATTACCTCTTCATGAGTTATTTAGAGGTTCATTAACCTAGGGTTTCATCTCCCAGCATCATATAAACATTGCTCCATAGTAGGGTATATAAATCAAGGCACGTATACTAGGATTACTAAGGGATTGAATGGTTAGCCTCTCTGATCATAACAAAACCTGAGTTAGGTCAGGCTAACAAATGGATTCCACTAAGAAGTACATGGATGGAATTGTTATTCAAATGAATAGACCCTTGCATAGTAATTCATTTGGTCTAAACTAAATTGACATGATTGAATATCTAGTGTTAACCACACTTGAGACCATCTAGACACGTGAAACCTATAGTTTTAGAATAACCCCACTTTCCATGAAAATATTGTTGATGTAGGGCAAGTAACCTAAAGTTACATGTTGCCATACAATCTCTTGGGAGAATAAGGGGCCTAAAAACCCTACTTATTCATGCACTTTTATTTTTGGATTTACACTTAACATCCTTCTAATAAAATGTATATAGATGGAATTCGATATTACTACACAACATTATCAGTTTTATGATTTAGGAAGTTATAATTAGGTGTTTATGTTATTTTATCCTCTATTAACTAGTTTTTAAGTCTAAATCTATTTTTTTGTCTTCCCATGTCAAAACAAGTTTTTCCACACCAATTATTTGTTTTAAGAGGCATTATGCCATCCGTTTGATACCATGCTTTTACCTTAGTCTTTTTGACAAAACTTTTTGTGTGTGTCACTTGATTAAAAATGATACTGTTACACTACCCAATTCAGTTCAAGTTTTATGCCTTAGATTCTTGAAACCAACGATCAATTACATATTTAGAGTGTGATAACATCATTATTCTTCTCAATTCATTTCATAGACTTGTTTGCCTTGTTTCTAAAAATCAATTTTTAAAACCAAGTCGCATGTGTCTTTTAGATCTTTGTCTAGTGTTTTTATGTTGTTCACCTATATATAGCTTGTTTGGTCAAATAATCCTAGTTTCCTAAGTTAAGATTTTAATTAACCTTGACAATTTTAAATCCAAACATTGATATATTTCTATTTATGGCTTATACAATTTGGGCCTAGACACTGATCTTTCTCTTTTGGGTTGTGTGACTTAGGTTAATTCTTTACCCAATTTGAAAATTATTATTTGTACCTAGATTTTGGAGGAACATCCTATATCTTTATATACCTTTTGTTTCATGCCTTATACCAATTGACCAAGTTCATGTCTAAATTTGAATACCTAGTTTATGCCAAAGTGTTTTAGATTTGTTAAATTAAATATATCACCTTGTTTTTTAAGTCTATATTTTGTTCTTGTTTTTCCAAAAGTATTAACACATGCCTATTTTAAGCTTAGCTTTAGACACTACATTTGGCCAAATGACTTAACAACTTTTATTTATCTAGATTAGACTTTATTAGAACACTTTGAACCTAGAGTTTGGCATTCTGATTCTCTTTCAGATGCTTGACCTTTTTATGTGAGACATTTAACATTGGATATTTGATGTTAGGTGGTTTTATACCAAGTTTTAGCATAGACAATTTTGGAGATACAACTCCCCTAAACCAAGTTATACCAAGTTTAAACCATTTGTACTTTGGACATTGTTTTTTAGAGTTTGTAGAACTCTAGGCCTTTTGTGGAATTTTCATCACTGATATGGATATGTCTTGTTACACTTATGGTGGAAATAGGTACAATACAAGTTATGATAGAATAGCCACACAAATTGACTTTATTCAAGACCCCTATGGTGAAAAGTGGTTTGTGAGATGGGTTCTTATCCTCCTTACAATTCTCAATTTAGGTAACAAAGCCAAGATCCTCAAGCATAGTATTTGGTGACACCTTTTTTGGGTTGACTAACGTATGATGCTATCCATCTTATTGATCATGATGATCATTCCTCCACCTATAATGTTAACCCTCCTTTGGAATTCATGATCCACCAATCTTCACAGCATCTAAGGATACCATTTCTATACTAGGACCTCATTCTTTGGCTTGTGTGAGAAACTAAGCTTCACAACACCCTATCAATTCTATATCAAGACCTCATCCTTTAGCTTGTATAAGCAACCAAGATCCATGACACCCTACCATTTCTATACCAAGACCTCATCTTTTGGCTTATGTGAGAAACCAAGATCCAAAATTCCCTACCATTACCATCCTTAACCCTTTCATGTATAGTAAATCATTATCCCAACCAAGTTATCCAATCACAACTCAAAGAGTCACAATTATTATCATAGGCTAGGCACCAAACTTTATTAAGCCTATCATTATCCAACCACTAGTCATTCATCATCCATTGCCAATTATTCCCCATTTTATAAAACCCTACCAATTATCAAGCCAAAACCAAGACAATCATTACCTCTCCAACCAAGCCAATCATTCGAGGACCAAGATATATTCAAAACTAGTATTTTACAATTGCTTGTAAACCAAGGCCAAGAAAACCAACCAAATTGAAATGTTTTTGTTGAACCAACCATTTATGATAAGTCAACCTATGATTAATAACCTATTGTCAAGGAGTTTTACTCTGACAAGCTAGTCTTTGTTGAGTCACTTCTTAATGATTATAACTGCCTTTGGGCAAATAATTATCTTGACCATATGCCTAATTTTAAATAGCCTCCCTTTGATAATCCAGTCTCTATGTAGTTGTCTCTTGAAAATTTTCCCATCAATGAGGAGTCTCATTTGATAAGCTAGTCTCTATGAAGTCCTTCTTAGCCAAACCTATTCTTGAAGATCCCATTGTTCCATCATAAGTCATTACTTGTCTAATACCAAGCATTCAACAAAACATCTTTATACCAACATCCACACTAGTTGAAGAATCAACATTGAAGTTATGTTTTATTTTTGAACCAACATCATATTTAGCATTAGAAGTAAAATCAACATCAGTCTCAACATCATAGTTAGAGTCCCTTGCATCAGAATCATAATACATTTATGGCTGTTTTAACATTGGTTATGCATTCCTTGTAGATCAGTTTGAACACATTTGTGATCCTTCTATGGTTTTTTAAGATGATTACTTAAAATTTGACACAAGTTCTAGTATATTATACAAGTATTGTGAAACCTATTCCCATTCCATTACCATTCCACATGCCATTACCACTAACCAACCTATTCATTATATTGACCTTTCACCTCCCACAAGTGTCGATCGGGACTGATAAAATCACACCTTATTAAACTGCATATATGATGACATATAAATTGAATAATATCATGGAAACCAAGACCACATTCATGCAAAAGAAGAAAAATCTCCTAGTGAAACCTTTTTGAAGGTGCTAAGTGGAAATCAAAGTCCAAACTCAACATATTCTAATGAAACCTTTTCAGAGGTTCTAGAATACAATCAAATTTAAAATTCAATGTTTTTTAGTGAAACCTTCTTTGAGGAACTAGAAGATAATCAAGATAACTTCACTGGTGAAAACTTCTTCGATGTGCCAATAGGTGAGCACAAATAGTCCTTCATTATTTGATGAAGACATTATCAAAGATCAAATTAGTATATCTTCTAATCTATAGCATAATCAGATGGTAGCTACTCTCAAGCCCAAATAATAATTTTTTTAGTGGTCTTATCAAGAACATATTCAAAAGTCTTCATCCCTACAATAGCCAAAGCTATGTCAAATATAGAATCAACAACATTGTGTGGTTTTAAAAACCTTGATCTTCATTTGTTTTCCAACCATTATACATTCCATCATCATCCACCCGTACATTACCAAATTAGACCTATCATCCATTATTTATCCATATTTACCATCTTTGGACACACTTTTCTTTACATAGGCTATAGAAAAAGCTTGTCTTAGTGTTTGAAGGAAACATAATCAATGACCAATGAAGATCACAATAACATTGTTGGCATCCAAATCTATAGTAGGTTCTTGATAAAGAATCTATTTAGAAGAGGTGTGGGATAGTAATTTACATGATTGATTATTTTTGTTGTGTCATATGTTGATTAGGACATGTATCTCCACATTAGTAGGGATAACATAACCATTTACCTATCCAAATCATAAAACCATACCTATACCTTGGCCAAACACATTTACCTTTCCATTTTTCATTTTACCTTGCCATTTCAATTTTACCATTCCTCGTGCCATTATTTCATACCATACCATTTACCTTACTTTAGCACTTGGGAGCAATCCTCTTACCATTTCACCCAATCTTCATACCATCATCATCCTAAACAATGTCATACTATATGCCATTTTACCATGCCATCCTTATTAGACCAAAGCCTATTTTTAGACATCCTACCCAACCCATTTTTGATCTTGGTTCCTTTGGTTCTTCTCACATCTTTCATGAGGGGATTTTGATCCAATTTCATTAGTTTTTAGAATTTTGTGTCTAACTGATAGTCTATGAAATTAGTGTGATAGTTAACCTAGAAAATTATCTTTAATTCATGTTTGACAGGTGCTATTAATTATAATCGCCTATGGGAAAATTAGTAGTCCACTTTGTGTTACTAAATATAATCACCTATGGCCAAATTAGTATCACTAACCTATGTCATTATTTTTTAATTATAACCACCTATGGGAAAATTAGGAACACTGCCTTTTATCATGCATTACTGCATCACCTTGCCATTTGCATTAATTGTTAGAACTTGTTGTGACCTAGTCGGTTCTCCCTATCTTTAGTGTGGGTGGAACTACTATAACTTGAGGTCCTAATGGGACTATGTAGTTCATACTTGATTCATATTAAGGTTAGCTTTATCCCTCTTTTCCATATGCTCTCATCATTTTTTGAGCAACCTAAGCCAATGCTCTTACCATTTTGTGAGTGGTATCTTGTCAATCTCTAATGAGTTAAGATATCACAAAATTCTAAAAACATTCAAAAATTTCAAAATCCAAAAACATTTGTCTTGTTTACACATAGTTAGTCATCCTCAATTTTCCATACTAGGGTAAATCCATTGTTAGGATAATTTCTTTTACTTTTACTTTCAATATTTTTGTGTTTGTTTGCTTGCCTATTTATTTGCTTTTAGTACCATGCCTCAACTCAGTCTATATGTGTTTATTGGGTGATTACTTGTGCATTATTATTGAGTTTATCCATATTCATATGTCAACATAGTCATCATATTTTTTTATCATTAGTGTTTTGTTTTCAATTGTTTATTAGATCAGGAGTTAGTCTTTATGCATATTTCAACTAAGTTTTCATGATAACCTATCATGAGGCATACCATCACATGCTATAAAAAACTTAGATAGGGAAGTTTTAAAATATAATGGAGATATAAAGAATTCTCCTTGGTAACTTTGGCAAATCCTCCCATAATCCTTGATCAAATCAACCATTTGACCATTCTATTTATACCAATGCTAATGAGGATAAGCATATTTTCATTGGTAGGTATAACTAAATCATTGCCATTGATCAATTCTTATTATTCTATTCATCTCTTTCATCACTTTGTGCATCTTCATATGCCTAGTTATTTGTGGCTTCTTTAGTCATTAGACTATCATATCTACATTTGCACCCACTCATCTTTAGTCTATGTAATAGATTATATCCTTTAGTTATGCTTGCCAATCTACCCTACTAGGGCACAATCAAAAATCAATTTTTATCCTAGGCCATCTTAATGATTATAATCGCATATGGTAAAATCATTATTTTGACTCATCAACCCTAACTAGGGCATATGCCTTTGTCATTGATCATAATGACATTTGGGAAAATTGGTACTTTTTAAATCAATTCATGCAAGAATTTTATCAATTGGATTAATATCACCCATGGGTTAATTTCATTCTTATTCTTGCTTCTTTTCGAGGGACCATCATTATAGGATTACCAAATGTTGTTTGGAACTTCTTCTTATTTTCTTCTTTATGGTCTATTTCATTATTTGATGAGATATTATTCTGCCTATAGCTTTCAACATCTTCCTAAATAGGGGGAAATTGTAGACACCTAAAACTAGCCACAATTGGATTTCAACTAAACTTTAGACTAATTCCTACTAATCATTGAAAATTAAGCCTAAGAATCATTGAATGTCCCAAATTTGTTTGTGCATCATTCATCAAAGCTCTAAATCACATTGAGACATCCTTAATTGGGGTATCCTATTGTATGCAACCATAACCTCTCACAAATTCATCTTTAATCAATTTATGGCATCACAACAGTCAATTTGGCCTATGAACCTATTAAGTGGGGTACTTGCACACATAAAATCAAATATTTAAAAAGATAAATGGCTAATCAAAATTAATTAACAATTTAAACCTAATTAAGTGCTTAGATAAATTATCCATGTGCAATTAATTAATAACTGAAAAAGGAAATTGAAAAATTTAAATATCTTAGCCTTTTATCATTGCCTTTGCAAGTTGTCAAGCTTTTGGAAATATACTAAAATATCTCATTTTAGAGACCCATGCCTATTCATTATAAATCATGATTAATTGACAATTATTAACACTACTAGGGTTAGTCTTGACTCACTTATGTTATGTTTAAACTCATTTCATGTTTAAACTCCACCTTAACTCACCTTGGGTTTGGGTTAAATCCATTTATTATAAATGCAAGAAATAATGTTGTAATGCCCAAATATTAATCCATGCCAACACAAGCCACAATGGTGATAAGGAGAGAGGGAGCTACACAAACTCTTTTATCAAAGACTCTTGAGCAAAAACCGATCAAGCCACACAATGAATCATTTGGAGCTTTTAAGGAAGGTAAAATATTGTTTATATTTTAGATTTTAGTTTTGTTTTTCATTTGGTTTTGTTCATTAAGCTCCCCCTATGATTTAGGCTAGATATGTTAGTGTGTTTATTTCATTTTTTTATGGATTAACATAAAACTAACCTCCTCTCTATGCCAAATTCCTTGATCACACTTAAAATTAATGTAAAGAAAATAATTGTTCAAGAAGACCTCATACAATGGGCATGTTCAAATTCCTCACAATCAAAGAGACATGGTTTAGTATAAAGTACACAAAGTATATAATGACATATTTAAGTATCCATACAACCAACAATGACATATTCAAACATCAAAATAGGCAATAAAATTATTGGGGGCCACAATCAATGGAGCATATTCAAATGCTCAAATAGATAATATAATGTAAAACAATAGTGAGAAAATAGTAATAAAGGACCAAAATCAAGGAAGTGCATAAATGAAAGTATGGAATATAAGCAACCAACATGACCATAACATATTAGTTTCTAAACATGTGTTTGCAAGCAATGTTAAGTAAAAAACATATCAATTACAATGTGAAAGGTATAATCATAGATATAAGAATGTGTAGGTATATAAACTCAAACATTATAATGGAAAGTGATCATATAATAATATAACCTAGGTGTACCATGATAAAAAAAATAGATGCCCCCAGTGTACTTAGGATGTGAGTGGATGGAAATCCAAACATCTATATATACAAATATCATATATATAGGTATTCCTATATCACACTCAAATGAATCATGAAACATGCTTATATATGTAAATAATGATATGCTATCTACTAACATGAAGAAAATAACATATGTATAATAAATAGTACAACTAGGAACATGCTAAAATTTATGGTATTTTTGAATATTTTTGAATGTGTTTATAATATTTGTTTTTTTTGAATTTTTTGGTATGAGGCAAAGTCTAGACAATTACCCATATAAGGGATGCTCATATGGAAGGGCTATGAACTTTTTATATGTCATAACAAACTAATGGTACTATCAAGGAGCATGTATTGGTGTAATATATTTCATTTTAGGATATATAATTCTCTACATATGTATCATAGAAATATATGGTCTTAAAGAGGTAATATAAAGATTATGGGCTCATAGAACCCATAGTTTGTGTTATATATTATATTTTAAGTAGAAATAATAGTAACATGTTTAGTTGTTCTAGATAATTGAGTATGTTACATAGTAATAAATGAGTATCTTGTGGAATCCACTATGTATCTTTGATGTAATGGTATTTTGATTATGGGTTACCCAGGAAAAGGGATTACCTTTTGCTTAGTATTTCATGGATAATTCACCTTAGTAAGTGTTGCTGTAATATATATGCACCCTAGCCGAGAAGGGTATTGTTCAAGTCATCTTACTCAAATCTAGTCCAACTTGGGACTAATCGTAGGCTATGGGTATCCTAATAATGGATCAGACCTCCAGAGAAAGTTGACATCCTTTTGGATCTATCACCTATACTAAACCTGAACTAGCACTTGATTGGAAAAGGGAGAGAGACTTTAAAAATAACTTATAAAACCATGTAAAAGAGGTGATTCACCAATGATTCAATTACTCATACTCAAAAAATACACACTATAGGATGCATTCAATACTTCAAAAAATTATTCACACTAGTAATTTCATAAAAAGACATGAATTGGTTATTAATCTAGTATGGGAGGGTATTTATCATCTTCCCAAATTGACCAGTAGACCATATATTACACTTATAATGACCTATGAGGATCACCAAAGCAGATCATGAAGGTAAGAAAATTTAGACAAAGGTAAGGAAGTCATACATTCACTTAACCAATCAATGAACTCATAAAAGACACTTTAATTCAGCTATAAAATGGAGGAAATTAATCTTTTATTGCATCAAATATGTGTTACAATACAAATTTTGGTAGATTTTAGTCATACCAAAAAGAGGGATACATTTAAAGGCTTGGAAGCCTATATTTATAGAAAAAGGAAGGAGAGAGAGGCACTGTGTACATAGAAAACATTGAATGAAGCCCAACCAACCTTGATGGATTAACACCAATTCGAGGACATTAAGTCATGATCTTATCTAGAAATAATGTCATTATAAAAGAATTGAATGATTTATTGATCTTTATCTAACCACCAGGTCACTTCTCAAGACTATACACCATCTTTACTTGATCTACTTATGAGGACAAAATCTTCATGCCTTGGAATAGATAGAGCCATATCACTCTATAGATTGAAAACCAATCATTTTTATTGGTTTTCCTATAACATTCATGTCAACATTCCATTTGATGCCCAGTCACATTTTGATCATCAAGATACTAACCTTTGATATGTATTAGGTCTTAAAATGCCCATCTTGATTCTATTGAGCTTTAGTGGTTATGCTCGATCCTACTACTTCATTCTAGTTCAATCTTGGATCTTATCTAAACTTGATTCTCTACATTTGCTCACCTTGGTTAAAAAATGGCTTGTTGAATTCCATTGAAAATGTCTTGGGTTTGCCCTTTGTTAATTAGCTATCAAAAACTAACTTGAATCATTGACATATTGACCCATCTCACTTGGTTAGATCTTACTTATCCAGATGAATGTTGACCATTGATCTTATACTAGTTGAATGCATTATTGATACTTATCATGCACACATTTTCTCTCAAGATCCACTAACTTCTTTGACCCACATCACCATTATATCTTTCTCATGATTGAATGTGAACCATTGATCCTACACTTTGAATTCAAGTGGTTACATTATGAGGATTAACTTTGATGTTTGGATGCTTGTATTTGACATCCATAAAAATGTATTTGACATCTACATGAACATCAATATTTTGACCTTAATGAATGATTATTGATCTTTACTTTGACATTTTCACAAATGTCAATGATGTTTGTGTGCTTATGACTGCATATTTAAAATCCAAATATCATTTTTTATGCTTGAATTTTACACTTGCACAAACATCTTGGGATTTTGAATTCAAATGGCTATTTTTCATGGCTTGATTTTGACACTTGTACACCCATCATTACCTTGCTGGATCAATTTATTGAAATAATCAAGTTTATCAAAGCTTTACATTGAGCATTTGTTATAGAAAAAATGACTAAAAGTGTGATCAAATAATTTGACAAAAAGAGGAGGTTATATCAAGTGTTAGTCCATAAAACCATGAAATTAACACACTAACACACTAGCATCTCAAAGCCTAGATCTTAGGGGAAGATTCATGAACAAACAACAATTGAAAACTCAATTAAAATGTAAATAACAACTATCTTTACCTTCTTTGAGAG
The DNA here is from genome assembly GCA_037957365.1 of Torreya grandis. NCBI lineage: Eukaryota > Viridiplantae > Streptophyta > Pinopsida > Cupressales > Taxaceae > Torreya > Torreya grandis. Next base: position 77,597 of record JARHVA010010940.1, on the reverse strand, counting down.
TTCCAAATGATTTCTTCATTAGCTTGCTTAGTTTATGCATAAGAAGTCTTCATTAATGACATATGGCTAACATCATCTCCTCTATGCACCATTGTTGAATGCTTGGCTTGATTGATATGACTTGGCTCAATTTTAACATTATAACACGAGGCTTTTAGCTTCATGAATCTTTTTTTGCATTATAACTATACTTTGATTGAGCTTCCAAATGAATATCTCTAAGATTGATTTTATAGGATTTCAAATCCCTTAGAATGGGTAAAATCTGGCCATGGTTGAGTTTATTAAGCTTGGTTGAGTTTGGCATATTCCTAGAATATTCTTTTAGATATTTTCCTAAAGTGACAATTCACAACCATGGTTGAGTTTATTAACTTTGGTTGAGTTTGACATGTTCCTAAGATATTATTTTAGATATTTTCCAAAAATGACAACTCATAAAGGTGAGATGCTTTTGAATTTCTTTTTTAGTAATTGATTTATTAGCTCATGGATGAACTCAATTAGGATTTGAATTTGATTTAACTTGCTAATTGATTTTGATTAGGGTGTGTAAGTTAATTAATTCTTCTTAGGTATCTAGTCATTTTTTTGATTTTGATTAATTCAATGTGTCTATTTGCCTTATTTAATTGATTTATTAAGTAAAAATGATTTAATGTAAGGTTATGAAGCCAAATTTGAGACTAATAGAAATTCTTGAGCTAGATATTTAATGATTGGCAAGAATTGGTTTAAAGTCATATATGAAGCCACTGATGGCCAAATTTAGGTGTCTATAGAAAGAATTAGGTCTTTGTTTTTGCCTTGAACAAAATGTCTGAAAGAAACATGACTTTAGGATTTTTTTATTGGGACATTTACCATAGACAAAATATCTAATATAATTTAACTCTTTAGGATTTTTGTTTTAGATAAAATGGTCGAAAGGATTTAGCTTTTTAGTATTTTTATTTTAGATAAAACATTTGAAATAATTTTCAACACTTTTTTAAAAACCCAAAACAATTTTCTTAAAGGAAATATGATCACTTAGTCTAAATAAAAGGTCTGAAAGAATTTGAACTTAGCAAAAGAAAGGCCAAAATATTTCCTAAGTAAGGACTTAGCCAAAAAAAGTTTTTCACTTAGATTTTTTTAAATCCTAAGGGCTATTTTGAACTTGAGCTTGAACTTTGAATGCTTGATCTTCTAGACTAGAATGATCTTGTAAGCCTTGTGCAACCTATCCCTGACCTTGAACTACTTTGATCACCATGAAACCTTCTCAAAAACATTCATGTTTACTCTGTAGACCTATCCCTCAAAAATTGACAAAGTACATTTTAAGTTAAATTAAAGTGTTTAAAAGTATTTGAAATATGCATGTGATCCTTAGACCATTCATTCCATCCAAAAATTTGTTCAAAGCTTGCTCCATACTTGATCTTCAAGACACTACACTACATTCAAGAAATTTTGCTATGTAAGCCAAAATTGGCTAACATCTTTTTTGACTTAGATGAGTAGCATGAATGTTATGCCTAAGAAATTAGACCATTTACATGACTCTTCACTCATAATAGATAATACATTTGTTCCATGATTGTAAGAGACCTCTTTACTAAAAAACAAAAGAATTTCACCAAAACAGGGAAAGAAAATCATGAAAATAGGAAAATTAACCTAACAAAACAAATGTGTAAAAAAAACACTTATTTGGGACAAAATATAATCAAACTAATGTGTTAGAACAATACTTGGAGGAAAACAAACAAACAAACAATGTATAGAGAACATAACTTCCTTAATATCAATGTTTCATATGTATCCCATTGATTGGGATAGGAAGTTCCTCGCCATCCATCTTTGCAAGATGGAAAGAATTGTGGGATTTGCAACACGAGATTATATATGGACCAATCCAAAGAGAGTCAAACTTTTTATGCCTTCCAAGATTAACTCTATCCTCATCCTATTTGAGGACTAAATCTCCTTCTTTGAAGCTACATGAAGAAGCTCCTTTGTCAAAGGCTCTTTTTACCTTTGCTTGATGATTTTATTTGGATAGCATGGACTAATGTATTATATATTCTAGATACATAAGCTCAACATATCTAATTTTCATTGACTCATTTTCTAAAATCTCAAGTTGATGCATTAATTCCAAAATAGAGAATTCAAGAGAAATAGATATTATTGCTTCCTTACTATATACTAGCTTGTATGGAGAATTGGTTATTGAAATTTTATAGGTGATCCTATTAGCCCATATATCTAAATTCAATTTGAGATTCCATGACCTTTGATTGTCTTTAATAGTCCTCCTGATGATCTTCAACAAATTCTTGTTAGTGGACTCAGCAAGGCCATTACCTTGTGGATAATAGTCTAATTAAGTATTGAGAAAAACACTATGTTGAACTACCCATTAGCTGATCTTAGACCCCATAAAATCCATAATATTGTCAAAAATAATAGTTTAAGAGACCCCAATTCTAGTTAGTAAACCTTAATAAAAGTATAGAATATTAGTTTCATTGGTTTATTTTAATGCCACTGTATATGTCCATCTAGTAAAATAATTTATGGAAGTTAGGATCCACTTGTGTCTTGAGCTTGAAGGGGGGTTAATGAGACCAATAAATTTTAATCCCCATTGGATAAAGGGTTTATTCACTTACATTGGTTGGAGAGGTAAGGCTGCAAGCTTAACCTTTCCAACAAACATAACACATTGTTTGCATTTCCTAATCCATGCATGACAATCACCAAATATACTTGGCCAATATTTCCCACCTCTCATGATCTTGTGGGATATGGTCCTTGCTGAACATTTCCCTCCACCATGTCCATCATGGAATTTCTTGAGAATTCTTTGTGTTTGATCAATATCTATGCACTTTAGCAATAGGCTATTGATATCCTTTTTGAATAACACATTATTAACAAGAAGAAAAAGAATTGACTGCAATCTAAAATATCTCCTTTTTGAAGGGGTTAGATGAGAAGGATAAAAACCATATTTTAAGTATCTTACCATATCTTGGAAGCAACTTGAAGATGAGGTCTGATTAGTTATAACTTCTTCATCATTTGACACCATATCCACCCCATTAGCCTCTTGAAAATCTTTTTCTAGATGTTCACAAAGTCATTTGCCTCTAGCTAGCTTTGTGACCTTGATCTCAACATCATATTTCATGAACTTGCTCATCCAACTAGCTCTCTTCTCATTTATATCTTTGTTTAAGAGGAAATACTTAATAATTGGATGTATAACCATCAAATGTATCTTACTATTAGACAACAAGTACCTAAACTTTTTAAGAGACCTTATAATTGAAGGTACATACTTCTCAACAAAATAATACCTTGTTTCATATTATTCTAATGCTTTAATGAAGAAGGCTATTAGATGCTATAAAGTCTCTTGATTATTATGCATGAGGATACTTGAATTATTGTCAATGTTAGTAAGGGTATATAAGAATAAATCCTTTATGAATTCAGGGTTGAGGAGTGTGGGAGCATTGGCTATAGCTTTCTTGATCACTTTAAAGCTTCTTACTCCTTCTTTGGACCAACTAAAACTCTGACCCTTCTTTATCATGGTTATGAGTGGCCTAGCTAAAGTATCAAACTCTGAAATTTATCTTCTTATGAAATTTATCTAGCATAAGAAGCTTCACAAGGATTTCTGTGTTTAGGCAAGGAAAGTGCAAGAATTGAGTCTATCTTATTAGGATCTATGCTTGTACCATATTTTGAAATTACATGTCCAAGAAGCCTACCTTCATGAATAGAGAAAACACACTTTTTGGGATTCAAAGACACCCCAAATTGTTTTCACCTTTCAAACACTTGTCTGAGGTGAATCATATTCTCATTCGCACTATTGGAGAACATTGTTATATCATCCAAATAAACAAGTATGAAATTGTTAAGGAAACATTGAAATTCCATGTCCATAGCTTTATAAAAAATTCTCTAGCATTGGATAAACCAAAATGCATATTTATATATGAAAATGCTCCCCACTTTGTGGTGAAGGCTATTTTGAACTAGTCTTCTTCTTTGACCAAAATCTGATTGTATCCACTATATCCATCCAACAAGAAAAACCTTTTTGAACCTGCAACTAGTTGTAGAATTTGTTCCATAGATAGAAATAAATGGTCATATTTAAGGGAATCATTGTTCAAGTCATGAAAATTAACACATAATATAATTTCATGACTCTTTTTCCATACTGGAATAAGGTTTGCCACCCAAGTTGAGTGATTGATTAGAAATATTATAGCTGACTCAATGAGCTTATGTAGCTCAACTCTCATCAAAGGTTCAAGCTTTGGGTTAATATATCTTTATATTAATATAAACTATCTTAGTCCCATCCTCTAAATCAATGGTACATTGAGATAGAATTGGATAAAATAATTTAAGGTCACTCTACTACCATGCAAAGACATCTATAAATCTTGAACATAACTCAATAAAAGTTTCCTTCTCTGAAGATGTGACAAATTTACCCAACTTTAAGTGCTTATCAATATCCACATTTGTATAGTGTTTTTCCTTGGTTGACAAAGAAATATTTTATTTTATCAATCCATCATCTCTATTGGATATGTTTTCAAGAGGTACCAACCCTTTAGGCAACTTATTTGTCTTTAGCTACATAATTTGGTCACCATATTGTTGCAAATGCTTGTCTTGGTTCCTTTAGGAGAATTTAGCTTCCTCTTGTAATAAATTGACAATATGACTATCATTTTTAAATAATTTCTAATTGTCATGGTTATCTAGGATAAAAGGACTTACATTCACCTTGATGTTTGATTGAACCTTTTCATTCTTTATGTCATATGGGATACTGAATTGTGATCTAATAGTAGCCAACCTATCTACATGTTTGTTCTTATTTATTGATATGGAACAAATATTGAAAGATTGAAAGTATTCAAGTAAGTCCCATAATATATGCTTATAGGACCTAATTATTGGGTTCTTGCATACATTAAGTCCTCTTACTTGGTGAACTATTAGTTCACTATCACTAAAGACTTGTAAGGTACTGACCTTCATCTTTCTTGCCCATTTTAATCCATGCAATAATGCTTCATATTCAAAAATATTATTAGAATAACCAAAATAAAAATTGAGAGAAGATAAATAACTTTGATTTACTATAGAAATTAACATCATTCGATCCCCAGTACCATGTTTGTTCCTGGATCCATGAAAGTATAGTTTCCACAGGCCATCACTAGGCTGATCATCTTTCATCAATGCTGAAATTGGTGTATCATTTTCATGAAGATAATAGAAACCAATTACTTCTTCAATTAAATTTTAGGGATCATGCTCATGCAAATTAGAGGCCCATTAATCAAGGAAAATATCTATAACTCCATCTAGAGGTAACTCAGTTTCCACCTCTCTATTTTCTAGTACCTTGTTTGAGATAATATAATTAATGTTCACCATACTGGGCATATATGGTTCCAAATGAAATATTATAATAGGTTTAGAATGTAATTTTATCTTAGTACCATACCTAGTCTTGAACATTAAATAGGTTCAATCAGATGACAAGTATCCTCCAATATTTGAAGTAAAGTCCATTGATAAACACATGGAAAAATAGGGAGGTAAGTCTACTACTACTATATATTGCTGAGTGGTAACATTGGGGAAAGCATGTAATGTCAAATTTATATTTTTGATTATGACTACTATATTTTTTGGTGACCCATCCAATTGCAATACTTCTTTATCATTTGGTTCATAGATAAGACCAAGCTTATCTATAATTTGTTTGGGCATGACAATGTTACTAGCTCTACTATCTACTATACAATTATGGAATAAACATGCACCAACAATAAGAGAGATAAAAGGGAGGGTTTTGTTTGATTTTACATTGGTTTTGTCCACCTTTGTCATGTTATGTACTTGCTAATCAAGTTTCTTGATTTATTGGTTTGAATTAGCTAAGACAACTCCTTGTTTCTCAACTGGTTCTTTAGATACCTTACGAGCTAAAAGCTCTTGAATGAGCATGTGTTTTTACCCTAGAATGGAAAGTAAATACAAAATAATAATGATAACATTTTATTTATTCATTTAATCTATTATTATAAATGAGGCTCCACTAGTCTTTGGCTATAAGTTTTGATCCATTAGTTGTTCTCAAATTAGAGGCATTTGGGAGACCTTTCCTACCTCTGCATTATGGTTCTTCTATGCTATAGGGTTAATAGGTTAATATTTAACACTTTTGGGAAGAATTCTAGGAACACTAAAATTATTGATCACATCTTGAGTTTCCTCAGTTGCTCTCCTTTTAACTTTGGTCAGAGCTAGAACTTGACCATTTGTGTTGCTAGTTTCAAAAAATTGATTGAATGCATTATGACCATCAAATTGCCAATTCACATTAATGACATTAGGATACCCTTGAACTTGTTGAGCCTCTCCTTGGAAATATTCATGTCTTGATACTAACCATCTTAAAGAGAGAACTCTCCCTATGTTATTTGTGGCATAGTAATATCTTATGATATTAAGGCTTGATTTTGGATGTCATTTGGATTAAAAGGTTGCCAACCTAAATTTTACATCAAGGTTTTTTAAGGAATAATAGATTTTGAATGGGAAGGTAAATTAAGATCAAGGCCTATATATGGTTTAGTCTAGGTTATGACTCCTTGATTTTGGTAAGGTTGCTTGTTGTCTTTATTACCTTAATAAGGAGGTCTTTGGTTATTGAGGGACTGATAAGTGTTCCATTTTTGATATTAATAAGGTATACCTTGGTACTGTTGTCTCTTGATTTGAATGATCTCATTCCCAAAATCTTGTAACATATTTTTCATATATTCAATGTCACTAGCCCAATTAGAAGGGCCTACAACTTGGGATTTTGGGGATGGAACACAATCTATAGATGAAATTTGAGGAACTTGAGGAGGAGGAATATGTTGTAATTCTAGAAATATGGGTATTAAAGGCCTTGGAGAAAGTTTACCATCTTGTATCAAGCTATTTTTTGCTCTTATTACAAGTTCATAGGCATTTGACAAAGTATTAACACCCATGGGCTGTATCATGACACTAATATTAAAATTTAGGGCCTTTAAATAATATAAAAATCCATACTGTAGAGATGGTATAACCAATGTAGGGATTATAGTCCATTTATTTTGGAATCTAAGGTTAAAATTAGACATGAAATCATATGGGTACCTTTGTATGGTAGTCAATTCTTCAACCAAAGATAGATGATCTGACTTGTCTTCAAATTGCTTGATTAAGACTTCACCTAACTCATCCCAAGTAGTAATCAAGGTCAAAGGAAGATAGATTCCTATACCATTGCATCACTTTTCCCTTGAAGGAAGTAATAATTAGTCTAACAACCACATTATCTTAAATGAAATTATGAAAAAACATAGGTTGGCATCAGCTTGAATATGCTCAATAGTAGTAGTTTTATCCCATTATCTTCAAAAGAAAGGGATAATCTTTAAGGCAAACATAGGGATATCATCATAATGGTCCAAATTTAGGGGACTAACACTATTAAATGTAACAAAAACTTGATTTTTGGCCACCATTTAGGCAAAAGGGATTTGTCTTATGGAGACAATCGCTTGGACTAAAATAATAGGATGACCAAGAGGTGAAAATTTCTTTTGAGGATAAGGTCTAGTCTTATTAAATCTTGCTTTTTTATAAGAAGTAGAAGGTAGCTCAATGAATTTAAAAGGAATACCTTTACTTGATGATCTTGTTGTAACCTTTAGCATGAAATCACCATCTGTATGATGTTATGAACCTTGGAAATTGAAGGATATTCAACTTTTGATGATGGTAGATTTCTCATATTGGTGAAATTTCTTCTTCTCAATTTCCAAACTTCAATTATGCTAAGGGAACTGTGTCCCACTAGGTATGCCAAAATTGTTGGTGTTATAGATTTACACCCTAATTAAAAATGGGATTGTTCAAGTCCTCTTACTCAAATCTAGTCTAACATGGGATAATCTTAGGCTATGGGTATCCTAATAATGGATCATACCTCTTGATAAGGTCAAAATTCCTTTTGGATCTATCACCTATAGTAAACCTAAACTAGCACTTTCTTAGAAAAGGGAGAGATAATTTAATAATAACTTATGAAATAATGTAAAATAGGTGATGCACCAATGATTTAAACATTCATACTCATATAAGACACACTATAGTATACATTCAAGACTGCATAAAATCACTCATATTAGTATTTCACAAAAAGGCATGAACATGCTATTAATCTATTATGGGAGGGTATTTATACACTTCCAAAGCTGACCAACAAACCATTTATTACATTTAAAATGACCTATGAGGATTACCAAAGTCATTCATGAAGGTGAAAAAATTTAGACAGAGGCAAGGAAAGCATACATTCACTTAACCAATCAATGAACTTATAATACACACTTCAATTCATCTACAAAATGGAGGAATTCATTTTTTTATTACATGAAATAGGTGTTACAATACAAATTTTGATAGAGTTTAGTCATACCAAAGAGAGGGATACATTTTAAGGCTTGAAAGCCTATATGTACATAGAAATCATTGAATGAGGCCCAATCACCCTTAATGGATTAGGACCAATTCAAGGATGCTGAGTCATGATCTTATCTAGAAAGAAGGTCCTCATATAAGAATTGAATTCTCCATTGATCTTTATCCAACCACTAGATCACTTCTCAAGACTCTATGTCATCTTTACTTGAACTACCTAGGAAGACTACATCTTCATGCCTTGAACTGACAAAGCTATGTCACTCTATAGATTGAAAATAAATCTTTTTTATTGGTTTTCTTTTAGCATTTAGTTCAACATTTCATTCGATGCCTAGTCACATTTAGATAATCAAGATACTAAAATTTGATTTGTTTTAGGTCTTAAAAGACCCATCTCACTTCTATTGAGCTTCAGTGGATATACTTGATCCTATTGGTTCATTTTGGTTCAATATTTGATCCCATTCAAACTTAGTTCCTTGTATTTTCTCACTTTAGCTAAAAAATTGAACATCGACTTTTTTCAAAAATGTTTTGGGCTTACCCTTTATTTATTGGCTATCAAAAACTAACTTAGATCATTAACATGTTGACCATCTCACTCTGTTATATCCTACTTATTTGAATGAATGTTGATGATTGATCTTCTGTCAGTTGAACATGTTGTTGACACTTGTTATGCATGCATTTTCTCTCAAGATTCACTGACTTCTTTGACCCATTCTTGTCATTAGATATTTCTCATGATTGAACATGAGTTATTGATCCTTATCATTGAATTCAAATAGCTACTTCATGAGGCTTTACTTTGACATTCATGTGCCTGTATTTGATGTCTACATGAACATCAATATTTGGACCCTAATGGATGATTTTTGAGCTTTAATTTGACATTTTTTTAAACATCAATGAAGTTTGCATGCCTGTCACTACATATTTTAAACCTAATGCTCATTTTATGTGCTGCACAAACATCCTAGGCTTTTAAATTCAAACAAATATTTGAAATGGCTTGATTTTGACACTTATGAACCCATCATTACCTTATTGGATTAATTTACCCAAAATAAACAATTCTTTCATAGATTTTGGATCAAGAATTTGTTACATAAAAAATGTCTGAAAGAATTAGGTCTTTGCTTTTACCTCAGATAAAATGTTTGAAAGAAACATGCCTTTGAGATTTTTATATTGGTACATTTGATGTGGACAAAATGTTCAATATAATTAGGATTTTTTTTGGGATAAAATGCCTAAAATAATTTAGCTCTTTAAGATTTTTATTTCAAACAAAATATCCAAAATAATTTGCAACACTTTACCCAAAACCCAAAACAATTTTCCCAAAGGAAATATGAGCACTTAGTCTAAATAGAAGGTCTAAAAGTATTTGAACTGAGCAAAATGAAGGTCAAAATATTTCTTAAGGACTTAGTGAATTTTTTTTTTGAACTTAGCTTTTTTAAAATCCTAAAGGCTCTTTTGAACTTGTGTTTAAACTTTGAATGCTTGATCTTCCAGAAAAAAATGATCTTCTATGTCTTGTGCAACCTATCCCTAACTTTAAACTACTTTGATCACCATGAAACCTTCCCAAGAACCTTCCTCTTTGCCCTACAGAACTATCCCTAAAAAAATTGAAAAAATATACTTTAGCTTAAAGTGTTTCAAAATCTTTACAATCTGCATGTGATCCTTAGACCATTCATTACATTCAAAAATTTGTTCAATCCTTGCTCCATACTTGATCTTCAGGACACTACATTGTATTCAGGCATGTTTTCTATGTAAGACAACATTGGCTAACAATAAGTTTGATAATTAGTTATATTGGAATAAAATTATCATTTTTAAGAGGATGTTCATATGGAATTCTAGGAAACTATGGTTATCCTATTGGTGTGAATGTGTTTAATACACCCATGCATTGTGTAAGGTACTTCATAAATTTCATGTGTAGTATTTAAAATAATTTACTTTTGTTCATGAAATATGTATGTATATGATATTTTATCATGTGGTGAAGTATTAATAGTTGTTTATTTGCTTTGATGTAGTGATAATTGAGGTCATCACAATACACAATGGAATCTAGTTGGGGATAAAATTCTTGATTATAATGATCATGCGGTAAATATTGTCACCAAATATTTCACTCTAGATATGCTTATTCAATATTACTCTAAGATTTTAGAAACATTTGATTACTTCTAGGCCTGTGGGTTTCTTATAGCAAAGGTAAACCTCTATGTTTAAGGGCTAGCTCCTTAGATATGACTTTTCTTGCTTATCACCTACACTACTTGCTTGCTTGGATGAAAAGGTGTAGAAGTAACATGAAACTAAACTAATATAACGAGGTGATAAACCAAAAATATCTCCACTAGACTAATATAAAATTACATTAAGATACATGACTCACAACACTAGCCTCAAAATCCTAAATTTCTCTAACATTAGTATTTCAAACATGGAGGTGATATGCATTGCACTACTCAAGGTGAGTGAAATAGAGGTTATATTTTAGACACTAAGGCTATTACTTACACTTAAATATATACCAATGCACTTAAAAATACTTCATATGACTTGTTAGAGTGGAAACTACTTGCATCAAACATGGAAGAGTTGAGAGAAAGCAAGGATAAATACTAATCACTTGACCTTTCACTATACACCACTTCACACACTTAGAAAAGATAGACTGTAAACTTAAAACCACATTGAAAATACTATTTTAAAGGAAAATTATAGTATCAAACCATGAGGACTTATCCATACCAAGTGTGGATTAGATTACAAAAGCCAAAATGGCTTGCCTTTATAGAGTGTGTGAGAAGAGAGAGCAGAATGGAAGTGCAAAGATCATAAACAACACATGTTAAGCTATAAGAGATAGTTACATTTTAGTAGAGTGGAGTTTAAAATTAACCATGAAGGTATTATTGGATAAGTGTCTAGATGAACTATGACAAACTCTCCAAAACTAGCATAGAGATCTTCAACTACCTTCTTGAAACTACCTTCATGATGAGGCATCTCTTAACTACTCAAAACTGAAATAGGAAGACTTGAAACATATGCACTATCTTAGGGGGTTGTAAATAGTCATCAAATTCTTCCCTAACTTCTATCCATATTTTAGACACTTGTACTCACTATCTGTAGTCATTCATTAGTCTTATAGGCCTCATTCTTCACATTTATCATCCAAGTGACCTTCATTTGATCAACCAAATATATGGAAGAGGTGTTAGGACAGATTTTTAAGACCTCTTTTCCTTCCACTTCATTAAGTGGACCTAAAAAAAATCTAAAATTGGACTTCTCATCTGCTCACTTGGTAGTCACTCCTCATTTTTATTATTTCTCCAAGATTACCTCTGATGAATGGTGTAGCAGAAATGTTTTAATGCTTTTATGGGGAGAGATATGGATATAAGGAGTTATAATAAGTCTTTAAATACCTCCCCAAATGATTCTCATTCTTCAAATATCCTTTGTACTCATATAATATTCAAAAATTAATAACAAACCCTATTTTTACCTTATTCATATAAGTAGAGTACAGACCAATTAGATGGAAATAAGATCGGGTGAGTTCTATACATTTCCAAGGAACTTTAATAACCAACTAACCCACTCTAATTTCATATTCTTTCCTATTTTTCCATCAGGTCTTAGACAAGTGTTTAAGGAGGGTTTTGAGTTGTTTAGACTGTTAAGGATTATTCATAAAATCCTTATGTCTAACCTCTAAAAAAACTCCAAAAATATTGAGTATGGGACCGTACCAAACTACCACTATCTGAATTAGGTCTCATGCTTGGTGTCCATATAGATATGAGAGCTTGAAGTTGGCCTATCAAGCTTTAGAATGCATTTTAGACACTCTGAAGTGAGTTTAAGCCAAAAAATGACCCCTTTGTGTGGTTCCTCTATAAACCAATGGCTCTTGAAGACTATCTACCTTCACATGAAGGCTATCAAATATCTAATATTTTTTATGGTCATGTGACTGAATTTAGACCCTCATGGGCTTATGTCTAAACTAAGCCTGGTTGTACTTGATGGCCTATGTATGACCACTTTTGAATAGTTTAGAGAAGATGTGAGTGATTAAACACATATATTTACCATAATTAAAAATATACATAAATTTATTAAATTTTCCAAGACTCCCCATCAAATTATCTTACCACTACATGCCAAACTTGTAGTCTTGTCTTGACTAAGAGTGTCCTCTATATAAAATAAAATAAAGGGAAATTACCCTAGTTATATTTCCATAATGAGACCATGTGAGGGTGGAAAAGGTATTTAAGACCATCTACACAAATTTTCATGGTCATATTACACCTTTAAAGTCCTTAACATCATATAATTTCAAGATGGACTCATAGAGTTGATGACTATGCAGGGTTAGAACCTATAGACTGGGTGACAAGTTAGAACTTGTCCTTACTCTATTTTTATTCCTCAATGAACATATGATATTAAAAATACCACTATGAGAGTGGTATTATCATATTCAATTCATCATACATATATTATAACCTCTTTAGCTCATGTGTCTTCCATTTGCCTAGGCTAATCTAAGAACCATGTGGACTGTGTCACCTGAAGGTGAAAATAATGGAGAAGTTATGAGACCCCTATAGGTGCTCATTGGTGTTTGATTAATTAATTACTTCCTCTTTATACTTATAATATAATTTCAAAGTTTAACATATTCCTATCATAACTTAGGGCCATACCAACATCCAAAATGCCTACTCCTAATGTATTGTTAGTCTACAGTTAGACTATAGGTGGCATTTTGAGAGAAGGGACTCCTATAGGTGGTGATCTCAGTCAAACCATTATACCTAAACTCCCTTAATTTATTACTGGGTCACTAATGTCATTTCAAACCTAAGTGAACATCTATTCCATCAAGGTTTGATCCTTGTTTCTCACCATCAACACTGTGGTCTACAGTCAAATTGTTTGTGATAATATAAGAGAAACAAAGACTCCTATAGGTGATGATAGATCCTTTAAAAATATAATTTATGTAATTGATATCTTTTGAGGTCATAAATATCAATATGAAACAAATGGATTCATTATGTCTTTAGGCCATTATTCTATTGTGCCACTATTGTGTTACAAGGTCCTTTTGTGTTAATGCTCTATAGATTTTAATAAAAATGTAAAATGAGAGTTTGCTTGAATTGGGAACCTACCTACATCACCTTCTCTTGACCAAACAACCTCTTTATCATGTTAATGCATCACTCTAGGCTTGGGTCACATGAGAGAAATAATTAGGCTTGTGTAGACTTCAAGTAACTTCATGGGATGCCATAATGTGAGGCATAACCTTGATTCAGAGGAGTTAAGGTAATATGTCTCTCTTATAACTTTATCAACTTGCAAACCTTGAACTCAAGTCTATCTACAATCTTATGAATTCATCACTTTCATAATAGATTTATCAATGCTCTTATACCTGGATGAAGGTTTCACATGAGCCCAAACACCTATATTTCAACATTACTCTATCCTATGTGGTGTTGGCATTAGACCATTATTTTTGAATACCTATAGGTCTACATGGTATAAGACTATGTATATAGAATTATTCTTCATAACCAATTTATGACCTATGGAATAGTTTAAATTCATTATTCCACTTTGATAATCCTCTCCACACCTTGAAACATTCTTGTTTCATGAATATGACTGCTCAGGGATCCTTTTCACTTGACTATAGGTGACAGTCACAAAGAAACCTAACTGTGTTTATGTATTGGTCTCTTCACTCCATGTAGAACAATATTAAGACCAAACCTTCAAAGGAAAAATGATCACCATGTAATGTGAGAGTGGAAATAACATGTATCCTTTTATCTGAGACCACTATAAGAGAGAAACTTTTGTAATTGATGAAATAACTATTTTTAGACCTTAATGTGTATTCAACTAGTAAGATGAGATGTTCTGCTCATTCTTCCACCTTCACACATTCAAACTAGACTAAGAAATACATGAGAAATGTATTCACACTCTCCAAAATCATATACATTACTTGGTTTGTAAATATCAATCCACATAAAGGCAAAATCTAAAGGCAATGGGGATGTGTAGGGAAAAAATAAGGATAGAACTTCTTAGTAATGGTTCATAGAGAATAGTATACCAATATAGTCACTATTTACATGAAGTTGAAGTAGAAAAAGACTAATACCACCCACCAAGTGCACTTTTTCTGAATCATCTCCTCTTGGCCATACCAAGTAGAGATTATTTCACCATTTTGGCTTGTAAAGATCATCAATTATCAATACCTACTGATGAGGTTCATAACTACAAGGTGGATTCTTTAGATGAAAAGGTATGTCATGAATCTATATTGTCTCCATGTATTATCAATTAAATCTTAAAAGAAAAGGAGAATATTTTAGTGGAAGAGTATGTTTTTTCTCTTAGACCTAAGAAGAAGAAGAACAAAAGCAAGAAATCTTATATCTATAAGAGGATTCCAATGGTTACTAAGGAGATGCGGGCCACTCATAGCTTTACTTTGTTTTAGAGCATTTTGGTGTAGAGGATGTGTCTATCTATGCTTCTTAAGAGACTCTTTTTAGTAGAGAAGTAAGTGTTGCTATGATGTTATTTAGATGGTTCTAAATGGCTAGAGATGAGTGTTTTCAGTTGGAGGATGTATGTCTAGGTGGAAGATATGTTGTGGTGATGTCATAGCTATATATGATCAGTCTATAAAGTTATATTAAAGGTTTTCAAGTGGAAAAAGAGGATTTGTGATTTGTCAAGATGATATTTTTGCATAAAAAGGTCTATTGACCTTATTCTATCATGTTTCAGGTGGTTTTATGGTTTGAAGATATGTTGAAGTCAAATTGGAGACTTTTTGAGTACTCTTATTTTTCTCATTTTTTGATTAAGGGAAAGTAGGCCTAAAATGGGTTATAGGATGTATAGGTTCCCAATGGTGTAGAATTTCAAATCTTGGTCTAGAATTCTGTGATGGATGTCTCCAAGTGTGCAAGAAATTTTAGGAGTGTGCATTGATGGGAAGGTGTTGTGTTGACCTTGTTTATTTTAAGATTCTAGGATTTTGGACTCTTCTAGAAAAGTGGTTTTCCTTATGAATTAAAATCTAAGACTTAATAATAGGTTGAATGGGCCAAATGGGTTGTAAAATTAGGCTTCATAGAGATCTGAAGGTTTGTTTTTTTCAAATTATTCTTGTTTTTGTCAATATGGAGGCCTAAGTAACTATTAAGTTTGTGAAAGAAGTATGTTAGGGATAATGATCTAGGTGATTCAAATAGGTGTACTTGAGGGGGAATATCGAGTGATCAAGATATGAAGTTTCATGTTTTTAAAGTGCATCTACTAAAAATTATGAGCTTTACAAGTTTCAAGTAGGGCTATAAGGAGTGTAGACAAGCCTAGTGAGAAGAAGAGTCATTTGTGTTTAGTTTATTCAAAATAGAAAGATATGAGTATTTGAAGGAGAGTTTTTATGTTGGATTAGATCATGTTTCTTATTTTTTGAGTGGTGTTATGTTTTGTTGATGGTCCTTGAGGTGGCTTGAAAGAGAAGGCTAGTAATCCTATGTGGTGGTTCTTCATGGTGTATAGATGCTCAAAAGGTAAAATGGATTATAAATCTTAGGGGGAGTCCCTCTCAAATGTGTTTTTGTGATTTTAATTATATTTTAGTTTTTTGTGTTTTCTTTCTTCATTGGTTGTAGTGCTTGGTTGAAGAGAATGTTGGTATGGAGCAAGAGGAATTTATCAAGGCAAGATGAGGTAGGCTTAATATAAGGGGGAGTTTGTATGATATTTTTAAGATGGTCCTCTCTTGTTGATAGTTTTTTTTAGGTCCTCAGGATCATATTTTGACCACTTTCTCATTATGTCAAAGAGGGAGAAAGTTCCTTTTGTGAGAGTGCTTGAAGAGAGATAAGGAAAGTGAGTTATATATTATTTTAAGATGGGTGTTGACATCAATGAGAAAGGGTGATATTGTTTGAGGATTATCAATGATGTCATGGTGATGTCTGTTGGGTGAATATTTTGTCACTAGTGTACTGATGAGAAAAATAGGTCTGATCATCCATAGCAAGGGAGATTTGTCATCTAAAGTTGTAGGTTTACCACATCCAAAGGGGATAAATCTCTCCTCTCATCAAGGGGAGGTTCCCTATAAGTATGAAGGGGATATATACTATATATATATGCAAAAAATAACACTCAGGGGTAGGATACACCATCCATCTCTCTTCTTTTAGAGATGATGTTCACAAATGAAGGAAAAAATCCTGGTGGAGACACTGAAGACACTTCTCTTCTTTTAGAAGTGTTCTTGCAGGGAACAACAATATTTTCTTTTAGGTAGTGCCAAGTAACTGGTAACCAAAAGTGTAGTGACTAGTAGACTGAGATGTAACACAAAGTCTCCACCTTGACTGCCCAAGAGTGAGATACGAAGAATAATGAGGGCACAAAGTCATCCTAAGATTATTTACATAGAAACAAAAAACAAACACACACTGAAGACAACTATGAAAACACAAATTTTGAAAGTAACTGGCTTCAAGGCACCTTCCTTATCACTTTTACTAGTCCTACTTGTTAGATTAAATAAACAAGAATGCACCTAGAAGACAGACATAAGAACAATCTCCTAGAATGGCACAAGCTGTAATAGCACAAAGTCTACAAGTTAATTACTTTCTCATTTAGATAAAATAATATGAACAACAATCTGAGCTCAAAGTCTCAGTATTCACCTTTCAATTTGGGTAGAGTTTTGCTTAAGTGATCAAAAAAGATCTCCTTTAAAATAGATAAAGAGATTACATTATATAACAACCAAGAAAGGTCTGGCACTTTGTTCCATGGAATGACCCATGCTACATTCAATGCCTTGATTGCATTTTCAATTTTATAAAGGAGGGCCATGTTGGAACTAGGTGGCTACCTTAACTGTGGTGTGTTGATTCATCTCTAATATGTCTCTTCCTTAGTATGGATTGTCTAGTCTTATTCCTAGTGTCTGCACAGCTGTCCCTTTGCCTTTACTTCATGGAAGAAAAATAGGTCACATCCTTGATTTGGCATGCTCAAAAGTCTACTTGATCCACTATTTCACCTATTAGAAATAACTTCCCTGTAGATATTTTTGATCTTTTGTATTGTTTTCTCTTCCCTGCAGTAATTAGGGCTCTCAAGCTCTCTTTTCAGCCAGTTGCTTGTTTCATTTTTCAAAATTTTATGCCATATTCAAATATTAATGGATATTTCATCATCTTAAATTTGACATCGATGGGGATGTCATTGGTCTCCTAGACCATGTTGAACCTTTGATCTTTAAAGGTTCCTTTTTGTCTAAGTCCCTCAAAGCTTCTTTTTGTGTCTTTATCAAGCCTTTGAAACACTTCAAAGGGAAGGTGTCCCTTCAGGCTTTAAAATAGTCCATTTTAAGTGTCAAGTGCCCCTCCCATAAGGGTAACTACCCTTCAAGATCTTTTGGGCTTTAATTTCTTCAGCGAGCTATTGTTTCTTTATCTCCTTCAGACAAAATGTCTAAAGGATTTCCTTCAGACAATTTGTCTGAAGGAAATCTTCCTTAGCTTTGGTTGCTTCAAAAGGGGAATGGGAACAGGTGGCACTTTTGATTGATATCAACAAGTAACATGTGGCATCTTCTATTGGAATAGGTGAGGACACTTGGCAGCATCCATCTAACTTATAGGAGCTTTAGATACCTTTTGAGAATCCTGCAGAAGATGGCACATGGTGGCTTCTACTAAGTTTTTGAAATAGTGTAGAAACATTTAGGACTCATTTGGATTCACGCAGATGCAGACACTTGGCACATTCCACTTGTTTTTATGACTTACCTGGGGCCCACCATAGTCCTTACTCAATACCTACAGATGTCGACACTTGGTGGCTTCTGTCGAGTTTTACCAAGGACATGTGGTAACTTCCATAGCTTCTTAGAAATAAATTACAAAATTTTTACTATTGCCACTTGGCACTTTTCATGGGACTCTAAGAGAAGCTTATTGAAGGAAGATTTGAAACTTATAAGAAGCTTGAAATGAAAATTCCGACACTTGTCATGTTCCACTGAGTTATAATGGGACACGTGGCATGGTCTGTTTACTTTTAACAATCACACAGACAGTGACACTTGGAGCATTCCACTTAATTTTAGCCATTTGCTCAGGGCCCACCATGGTCCTTACTCAAAATAGAGAAACAAAAGGAAGGAACTGGGGACATTAACACTTGGAGGTTTCTGACAAGCTTTAAACGAGACATGTGGCATCTTTCACTACATCATATTAAAACCTTTCATTGTTGACACTTGGCACTTTCCATAGATCTCAACAAGTGACATGTGGCTCATTCCACTACTTCTTAGAAATAAACTATAAAGTGTCCCAACAGATGACACTTGGTAGCTTCTGCTCTAGGGATTTTTCCTTTTGGGAACTCCTTTAAACTGTTGAATTATGAAGTGGTTGAACTTGATGAACTTTGACAAAATGCCTGACTCTTTGAAGCTTGTTGACGATGTTGAACCTTGATCCTACTAGCACCTTTACTGAAAAAGCTTGAAAAATGAGGAATTTTGAAAGCTCAAAACAAATTTTGAGAAGGGAAGAGATTATTTTGGTCTATTGAATCAAAATAGCTCACATGTTGTCCCAAAAATTAGAAGTCATCTTTTGGAGACAATAGTTGGCTTTAGTTGGGGAAATTCCTTCAGATGAAAACTTGGAACAACTAAGGGGAGTAGAAACCAGAATCTCTAATGCCTTGAAGTATGCCATTGGGCTATGGAGTCATGCTACCCAAAAAGAAAGGCTCCAAAAAAATGAAAATGAACAACACACAAATAGAAACAAAGGCTATACAAATATACATATGTACAGGTGAACTTATCTGATACTTCAAGAATTGAAGTGCTTTAGATGCTACCCATTGTGAGGAAGAGAAAAGAGCGTGCCATCTTGATACTTCAATAGGAAGCTATTTTCACCATTGAGCTTATGGATAGTAAAAGGGCCTCTCCAAAGGGAATCAAATTTCCCATGCATTCCCTTTGGTTCTCTTCTCTTATCCCATAGCAGGACTTGATCTCCAATTTGGAAATCCTAGTTTTTTGCTTTTTGGTCGAAGAGTTTCTTCACCAGACTTTGATGGGCAGCAATGCAATCCACCACTACAGTTATCTACTCTTCTAGCTCAGTCAAGCACATGATTATCTTA
Organism: Torreya grandis; assembly: GCA_037957365.1. NCBI lineage: Eukaryota > Viridiplantae > Streptophyta > Pinopsida > Cupressales > Taxaceae > Torreya > Torreya grandis. The sequence continues at coordinate 57,734 of JARHVA010010940.1, read as the reverse complement.
TTAATGGATCTTTCATAAGTTTGATCCTCAATGGCCTTAGCCAATTTTAATGCTGGCAATTCCAGGGTGATTGGTATCTCAGCATTGAGCCCATAAAGAAGTTGGAAAGGAGACATACCAATTGACCTTTTGGGCATAATTTTGTCTACCCATAAAGCATCAACCAATGATTTATGCCATGTCCTTTGGTTGTCATCCACCAGCTTCTTGATGATAGTCACCAAGGTTTTATTACCTGATTCAGCTTGTCCATTCCCTTGTGGAAAGAAATCAGAAGAGTGGGAGAGTGTAATCCCATAGTAGAAATAGAATTGAGTGATCTCCTGGGAAGTGAAATAAGCTACATTGTTGGTGACAATCTTGGTTGGGACCCAAAACTTGGAAATGATATTCTCCTTGAGGAAATTACACACTACTTCTGAAGTAGCATGCTTGGTTGAAATTGCTTCCACCCACTTAGTGAAGTAGTCTGTTGCTATAAGGACATAATCATGTCTAGCACTTAAAGATGGGTTTACAGCACCAATAAAATCAATTCCCCATTGTTGGAATGGGTCCTCTATGACCACTGGTTTGAGAGGTAGGGTAGCCAGCTTGGGTCTTCTGACAAATTTCTGGCATAGTTCACATTTCCTAACCCACTTGTATGCATCTTGAAAGAGAGTTGGCCAGTAATACTTGGCTCGCAGGATCTTATGGGTAGTCACAAGAGCAAAAAAATGTCCTCCATAGGCCAAATTATGGAAGGATTTCAAAATTTGGCTTTGTTACTTCTTGTCCATGTAGCAAAGGAACACTCCATCAAGGCTCCTCTTATACAGGTCATTATCCCAAAGGATGAAATTGGTAGCTTTCAACTTGATAGTCCTCCTTTCTTTATAAGATAGGTGAGCAGGACACTCACCATAAGTAAGGAAATGAGCAATACCTGAATACCACTCATTCGTTGTGGAGATAAAGAGGACTATTGGCACATCTTTTTCTTTTAATTCTTCATGCTCTATTCCTTCTGGCTTGTTATCATCAATTAATTAGCATAAGCCTTTTCCCCATACCAGATTTGTTGGCTTGATGACTAGATCAAACTCCTAGATCTTTAAAACCTAATTGCCTCTTTTCATCCTGAACTCCTGCTGAGTTAGTATGGATTTGACTGTGGTGTCGGGAACCAAGGCAGTAGTGTGTGAATTCAAGATGTAGAAGCAGAAATGCTTTACTACCTTCACCACTACATAAACATGTTTCTCCATGTTTGAGTACTTCAGCTCATGAGCTTTGAGAGGACAACTCATGAAGGAAATGGGAGATTCCATACCTTCTTTATTTTATTGAACCAAAATTGCTGAAAGCATTTGTTCTGAAGCATAACTATATATGGTGAACTCTTTGTTATAGTCTAGAGAAAATAGAATTGGGGTGTGGGCAATGGCAGTCTTGATATCCTCAAATGTTGACTTGCCTTCTTTAGTCTAGCTAAAGGTGGCCTTTTAATTCATCATGTTTACAATATGTCTAGTCTTCTCAGCAAACTCAAGGATGAACCTCCATAATAAATTCACCTTTCCAAAGAAAGAGTGAACAATGGTCTTACTTGTGGGCAAGGTAAGCTCTTAGATAGACTTGACTCTATTTGAGTCAATATTTATGACTCTTTTGGACACAATGTGTCTGAGAAGTTTCCCCTCTATTACTCTAAAAACTAAATTCTTAGGGTTTAAGGAAATGCCATTTTGGTGGCAGCATTCTAGCACTTGTTATAGGTGATGCACGTGATCCAGTCGATGCTTGGAAAAGAAAGTCATGTCATTAAGACAAACTATAATGAACTTACCCATTTCATCTTTGAAGGCAAGGTCCATTGCTCTTTGGAAGGTGGTGCCGACAAATATCAAACCAAAAAGGATCCTTCTATATGCAAACGTGCCCCAAGGTGTGGTGAACACAGTCTTATACTAGTCTACCTCACCAACTTCAACCTAATTATATCCTGAGAAGTTGTCTAGCATTGATAACATCTCTGAACTAGTCACTGTCTAAAGCACTTGATCCATGATGGGTAAAGGATAGTTATCCTTCAAGGATGACTGATTTAAATTCCTTAAATCCACATAGAGGTGAATTTCACCATTTTTCTTCCTTACAGGTACTATATTGGCAATCCATGTGGAATGATGAATTGGGAAGATTATTCTAGCATTTAGCATTTTTTATATCTTAGACAAAATGGTACTTGATATTTTCAGATTATACTACCTGGACTTTTGCCTGTAAGGTGCTGAATCAACTTTGAAAGGAATGTCATGTCAAATTTCATCGGGCCAGAGTGACTTTAGGTCATCATAAGAGTAAGCTAAGATGCCCATGTACTGGTTGAGCAAAGTAGTGAACTTGAACCTCTCCTCAGGAGTACAACATTTCCCAATGTTTGCCATCTTGAGATCTTCCTTGGTTCCTAGATTTACTTGATCAAACTCCTGGAAGGAGTTTGAATCCATTTGCTACTATTTGATGAATCTGTCATGTTTGTCAAACAATTTCTCAAGGGAAACTAGGCCTTTGGGAATCTTATTCCCTTTAAGTTGCAGGAACTCTTCATCCATGCTTGAACTTGATTTAGGGGCAAGTTTAGGCTTTTGAGGTTCACTGCTTTCAAAATTCAGCCATTCAAAGCTATCTTTTTGCTCTAAGAAGGCAATGATTTGGCTATCATTGTTAAACACCTGTCAATGACTGGCATTATTAGGCACACTTGGCTGAAAGACTAGCTCAATAGTGTACCTATCTTCTTTGAAGTTTGGGTGGGGGACTAAGAGAGTCACTAAAATAGCCAGTACATTAACCCAATCATTAAATTCTCTAATAATGGTAGAGATGTTGAAAGCATCAAAGCTTTCAAGTTGATCCTAGACTAGATTGTGGTAGTGGCACAATCTCTCATTTTTGGTTTGATACAAGTTTTTTACCTGATAAACCACCAGTTTAGCATCTCCTTTGGCATGAAGAAGTTTGATGCCTTTGTCATGAGTAGTCTTCAATCTGTGTAAGAGAGATTCATACTTAACTATGTTGTTGGTGTTGCTGAACTGTAACTTGTATGATGAAGGAAAAATATCTCCTTGAGGAGATATCAACACAATCCCAACTCCTAAACCAGTCAAGAAGCAGCTGCCATCAAATTCCAAAATCCATACCTCCTCAGATGCTATTTTTTCTTTAGTTTCTTCTCTATTTAGAAGGGGAGATTCTTTTGCACTCGCATTACACCATCCTTTCTCCTATTCTAGCTAAAGATATTTCTAGGTCTACACCTTCAAGAGCTTTAACAGACATTTCATAGATTTCCTCTATGGTTAAAAAGTAGTTACCCATGCCTAAAGACTCAAACAAAATCTAAGCTTCAGGTGCTGATGATTGGGCAACCACATATTTTACTTCTTTTTCAGGAAGCAATCTTTTCATAATGCCTTTGACTGGGATTCTTGCCTCAGACAAGTCCATGCTTAATTCACCACTAACATCCTTGCAGAAATTTCAGCCAAGAAGGATGCCATAGGATGTTGGGACATCGGCCACCAAGACAGTCATCTTGATTCTTTTGTCTGGGAATGCTGCAAATGCAAATTAAGCATCCTTAATTTGTCCCAGTAGTAGGACTTGTTTGTTCTCCATGGAGAAACATATCCCAAATGTCTTGGTCAATGTAAGACAAAGGGATTCTACCACTTTGGCAGGCATGATGTTGTTTGAAGCTCCAAAATCAATTATATAGTTGCTCGGCTTGTGACTGTTTATCAACAGGGAAACATAGAAAGGCTCTATTTTCCCAGGGACAGCAGGAGGAGTAATGACAAGGTTGTTTGGGATAGACATGTTCCTTAGGGGATCATGGGTTACCTTTTTAGTTTTTTGTCTTACTATATGGTTTGGTTCTTTACATATTGAACCAATTTATCCAACTGATCAGGGTTGGATTGCAAGATTTCAAATTTAGACATTTGAATTTTGGTTTTCTTTATATGGTCAATAATGTCAAATGTCTAAAATGGGCTAGGAGTAGAGGATGGGAGTTCATCCTTTTGATTTTTGGGAGGGGGAGAACTGGACTATGAATTTGAAGTAGAAGGCGTAGGGATGTTTGGTGGGCTTACCTTTCTTGAAATCACCAGGTCCTTTGGTTAGAAAGGAAGAGTGGTTCCCCACTTAGTAATTGAAACTATTGGTTGAGGTCACTCTTTTGAATTTTTTTTATCAGCTAGCTAGGCTGAGTGATTCTTGGACCATGTGAAAATAGTGTATGATCCTTTAATTGCTCTACCTTCACTTCTGGGTTCATCCTGATAATTTAGGAAACTGATGTTAGAGTCACCAGCTAATTCTTCTTCTTCCTCAGTGAAAAATTTAGCATCATCTTGAGGATTCGACTCAGGTTGGAATGAGAAATCCAAGTTAGCTTCAAGATATCCAACCGCTGAGTTGGTTAGAGGTGCTTCAATGGCAAGGTTATTCCTCTAAGGGGGAAGAAGATGATTTGCTTGCCCTTAATTTTTGGTAGCATTACCTTGGTAATATTGATTAGGGAATGTCCTCCTTAGTACATCTCTATATGAAGAAGCAGATGATATCCCTTGTGCCATTTGTTTTCTAAGGGCCAATAATTCATTTGCTAGCTTCTGCACCATTGGGTTAGTGGTGACTGTAGGTGAGTATTTAGAAGATGAAGAGGGTTTACCTCTGCTTGGGTCTCTCCTTATCTTTTCAACCAAGATAAGGTCATCTTATACCTTAGTAGCCAAGTCTTGAGTAGCCTTAAGGTCTATGTGGCTAACACGTCTTAGTAGAAAACTCACTTCAAGTAGCTGTGAGTTGATGAAGAAACACTTGAGATTTTCAAGTGTCAGCTGGGTGATCATGGGAATCCCACTCCTCGGCTTGTCAAACTTGGCAATGAAGTCCCACATAGGCTCATGAGGCTCCTTCATCTGTGTGAGCTGGGCTAGCAAGGCATGTGCATCTTTTGTAGGCTTGAACCTGGCTTCAAATTTAGCTTTGAGAGTGTCCCAATCAGTCACTGACCTAACTTGTAGATGGTAGAATTAGTCTGCAATAATGCCTTGTAGTGTCTCTATGAATAGCCTGACTACCACATCCTCAAATTCCATGCCTATCACACCACAGGCTATGTTGAAGGCTACAATGTGTTCATCAGGGTGAACTCTCCCATCACAAAAGAATTTAGGGAAGTTCTTTCTTGAGCTATGCGGAAGTTCATGTAGAGGTGGAGTAAGGTTTAGTGGACCAAAAGAGTTACCCCAGGGGACTTGAACTACTATGATTAGATTATGGAAAAGGGGGATAATGAATCTAGGCAGTGTATGTATGGCAAAGCTCTACTGACAATAGAAAAGGAAGCTCTGCCTTATGTTGGTGACCTGGTACGAATGGGAGGAACACTCCTGGATCATTGAACTTGAGGTTATGGAGGAAGCAAATTGAAATTTCCTTGCTATAATAACTCAAAGACTAGGTCAACAACACCTTGAACTCTCTGGCATTTAGTATAGTGCAGAGTTGCCAGATTGTAGGACAAAAATGGAACAACACTGGCCTTGCTTCAACTTGAAGCTCAAGGCTTTAAATTGCGCGTTCCTCCCTAGTAGCTCTGGTTCATAGACCATATTATATAATGAGAATGGATAAGGATATAAATGGATAATGGGTAAGACCTAGATGAGATTTTCCAGAGTCTACAATGGATAAGGATAGGAACTACTTCAATTTGAGGCTTGAGGCTTTAGCTTACATGTAACATCCCCAACGAAGTCGCCAAAAATATTGTTGGGTGAATATTTTTTCACCAACATACTGATGAGAAAAATAGGTCTAATCATCCATAGCAAGGGAGATTTGTCATCCAAAGTTGTAGGTTTACCACATCCAAAGGGGATAAATCTCTCCTCTCATCAAGGGGAGGTTCCTTATAAGTATGAAGGGGCTATATACTATATATGTATGTAGAAAATAACACTCAAGGGTAGGATACACCATCCATATCTCTTATTTTAGAGATGATGTTCACAAATGAAGGAGAAAATCTTGGTGGAGACACTGAAGACACTTCTCTTATTTTAGAAGTGTTCTTATAGGGAATAATAGGATTTTCTTTCAGGTAGGGCCAAGTAACTGGTAACCAAAAGCGTAGTGACCAGCAGACTGAGATGTAGCACAAAGTCTCCACCTCGACTGCCTAAGAGTGAGATACGAAGAATAATGAGGGCACAAAGTCATCCCAAGATTCTTTACATAGAAACAAAAAACAAACACACACTGAAGAAAACTATGACAACACAAATTCTGAAAGTAATTGACTTTAGGACACCTTCCTTATCACTTTTACTAGTCTTACTTGTTAGATTAAATAAACAAGAATGCACCTAGAAGACAAACATAAGAATAATCTCCTAGAATGGCAAAATCTATAATAGCACAAAGTTTTCAAGTAACTTACTTTCTCATTCAGATAAAATAATCTGAGCTCAAATTTTTAGCATTTGCCTTTCAATTTGGGTAGAGTTTTGCTTAAGTGATAAAAATAGATCTCCTTTAAAACAAACAAAAAGATTACATTATATAGTAGCCAAGAAGGTCTAGCACTTTGTTCCATGGAATGACCCATGTTGCATTCAATGCCTTGAATGCATTTTCATTTTTATCAAGGAGGGCCATGCTAGAACTGGGCAGCTGCCTTAACTATGGCATGTTGATTCATCTCTAATATGTCTCTTCCTTAGTATGGACTATCTAGTCTTGTTCCTGTTGTCTGCATAGATGTCCCTTTGCCTTTAATTTGTGGAAGAAAAATAGGCCATGTCTTTGATTTGGTGTGCTTAGAAGTCTACTTGATCTACTATTTCACCTACTAGAAATAACTTCGCTATAGATATTTTTGATCTTTTGTATTGTTTTCTCTTCCCTATAGTAATTAGGGCTCTTGAGCTCTCTTTTCAGCTAGTTGCTTGTTTCATTTTTCACATTCCGTGTCATATTCAAATATTAATGGATATTCCATCATCTTAAGTTTGATGTCTACAGAGACGTCATTGGTCTCTTGAACCATGTTGAACCTTTGATCTTTAAAGATTCCTTTTCATCTAAGTCCCTCAAAGCTTCTTTTTGTGTCTTTATCAAGCCTTTAGAACACTTCAAAGGGAAGGTGTCCCTTCAGGCTTTTCAAATAGTCCATTTTAGGTGTCAAGTGCCCCTCCCACAAGGGTACCTACCCTTCGAGATCTTTCAGGCTTTAATTTCTTCAGTGGGCTATTATTTCTTTATCTCCTTCAGATAAAATGACTGAAGGAATTCTTTCAAACAATTTGTTTGAAGGAAATCTTCTTTGGCTTTGGCCACTTCAAAAGGGGAACGAGGATAGGTGGTGCTTTTCATTGATATCAACAAGTAACACATGGCATCTTCCACTAGAACAGGTGAGGACACTTGGCAACATCCATCTAACTTATAGGAACTTCATATACCTTTTGAGAATCCTATGGAAGATGACACATGGTGGCTTCCACTGAGTTTTTTAAATAGTTTAGAAACATTTAGGACTCATTTAGATTCACGCGGATTTGGACACTTGGCATGTTCCACTTGTTTTTGTGACTTACTCAGGGCCCACCATAGTCCTTACTCAATATATGTGGATGTCAACACTTGGCAACTTCCATTAAGTTTTACCAGGGACATGTGGCAACTTTTATAGCTTCTTAGAAACAAATTACAAACTTTCCACTATTACCACTTGGTGATTTTTGTAGGGCTCTAAGAGAAGCTTATTGAAAGAAGCTTGAAATGTGGATGCCAACACTTGTCACATTCCATTGAGTTATAATGGGACACATGGCATGGTCCACTTACTTTTAGCAATCACATGGATGGTGACACCTGGAGAATTCCACTTAATTTTAGCCATTCACCTAGGGCCCACCACGGTCCTTACTCAAAATAGCGAAATGAAAGGAAGGAACTGGGGACATTGACACTTGGAGGTTTCTGACAAGATTTAAAAGAGACACATGGTGTCTTTCACTGCATCATATTAAAACCTTTTGCCATTGACACTTGGTGCTTTTCATGGATCTCAACAAGTGACACGTGGCTCATTCCACTGCTTCTTGGAAATAAACTATAAAGTGTCCCGACAGATGACACTTGGCAGCTTCCACTCTAGGGTTTTTCCCTTTTGGGCACTCCTTTGAATCATTGAATTGTGAAGCAGTTGAACTTGATGAACTTTGACAAAATGCTTGACTCTTTGAAGCTTTTCGATGACGTTGAACCTTGACCCTACTAGCCCCTTTACTGAAAAAGCTTGAAAAATGAGGAATTTTGAAAGCTCAAAACAAATTTTGAGAAGGGAAGAGATTATTTTGGTCTATTAAATCAAAATAGCTCACATGTTTTCTCAAAACTAAGAAGTCAGCTTTTGGGGACAACAATGTCATGGAGGTGTCATAGTGAGTGGATGAATTGCCTTGATAGCCTAAGTGACAATGACAAAGTGTGCAATATGCTTGTCCTAGTATGCTTGAAGGAAGGTTGGTTGATCTTTAGTTTTGGCATGGTTAGAGATATTCAAGGATGAGTATGGTGATTTGAGGATGATAAAAGAATCCTACCAAAGGTCAAATATGATTGGAGTGCTTATGTGAATGAGTGGAATTCATTATGTTATTCATTATGTTCATCTAGGCATAATTGGCTCTATGATAGATAAATTTGAGTAGGTATTTTATTGATGTCACCATTACCACATGTTGATGAGTCAGTGGGAGTTGGTCATATGGTTGTGATAAAATTTGTACCTAGTTAATATTTTCTATATTTTAGGTCATGTGACTAAGTTTGACAAAATATATATAATTACAAAGTTAGGATCCCAAGTAGTTTGATAGTGTTTTCCCATACTTAGCCAAATTTATAATATGACAGGAAAAGATGAGTAGGCATTTTGATGGTGTTATATTTCACATGTGTCATAGTTTTAGGAAAATTTTATCATATAGGTTTGTTTATTTTTGTGCCTAGTTGATATGAGCTAAATTTTAGATCATGTGATGAAGTTCATCAAAAGACATGCATGTGCAAAGTTGGCCTTTTAGGTATCTCTAGGCATAATTGGCTCTATGGTAGAAAATTTTGAGTGAGCAGATTAATGGAATTATGTATCTCATGCATGAAGGTTTCAAGATATATATAATACATGGTTGGATTCCTATTTAAAATAATAACACATGGTCCAAATTTTAGTACATGCATTTGAGCAAAGTAAAAGATATGAAGGTGCAAAGTTGACCTTCTAGATAAATTGCAAAGGTTCCCATACTCATTTTTTCAAGATGATAAAGATCAAGACCAGATGAATATCCAAATTTTTTTGAGCATTTGTAGAGTTTAATATAATTACACATATTGATTCAAAGAGGTTAAAGTGACAATTGCTTAACAATAGGCAAAGATAAATATCGAATACTTCTAAGATCTGACAACGACTGGTTATTCATACTAATCAAGATAAATGATACGTATTGAGAGAAATGAGTTAAAAGTGTCCAATGTTTAAACATAGATAATATAAAGCTAAGTATAAGAGATCGATATATCATGTTTGTTCTAATATTTTAGGAAAAAGTGAGATGATTTCAAGTGTTTGAAGTTTAATATTTGGGTAATGGTGCACTATGAGTTAAAGTTTAAAGAAGATCAATGATGTATGATTAATCTAAGATGTGAGGGAATGAGATTTGTTTTAAGTGAATAAATTTTAACTATGACCATTTGTATTTAAATATTCAAATTTGTAAAGAAAAAACTAGTGCTCAGTTTTTGTGCTATATCCTTCGAGAGGTCAGAAGGACTTGACCAATGTTGCTAGTCAAAAGGACTTGATCAGTCTCTTGTTTGTAATATCTTATATTAAAATTAGTCCATGTGTTTTAAGATTTATATATTTTTTTTAATTCCCCATGAGGGTTTCCCATAGGAACTATGTGTTATGTGTTTGATCTTGTGTATGCATTAAATGAATGAGCTCTCTTGTTAATGTTGCTTGATCAAGTTGATATATACTACTTGTTTAATAGTTTGAAAGAATTGGAATTGAAATATATGGGATAATTGATTCACCCCCTCTCTCTAATTGATTATAACTCTAAAATAGGTATCATTCTTTGTGTTTTTACATATATGAGCACTTGAAGTTGGCCTATCGAGCTTTAGAATGCATTTTGGACACCCTAAAGGAAGTTTGAGCCAAAAATGACCCCTCTATGTGGTTCCTCTATAACATAATGGATATTAGAGACTATCTACCTTAAAATTAAGGTTATAAAATTTATTTTATATTTTCCATGGTCATGTGACTAAATTTAGACCCTTGTAAGGCTTATGCCTAGTCTAGGCTTAATAGGCCTAATTGTAATTGATGGCTTATGACCACCTATGAATAGTATAGATCATATTTGAGTGATTAAAAACATTTATGTACCATAATTACAAATTTAAACACATTTATTCAATTCTCCAAGACTCCCTATCACATTCTATTATCATTACATGCCAAACCTGTAGTCCTGTCTTGACTGGGAGTGTCCTTTATCTGAGATGAAATAGAGGGGACTTACCTAGTTTATCTAACCATAATGAGACTATGGTAGGGTTTAAAGTTATTTAATACCATTTTCACAAAGTTTCATGGTCATATTAATCATTTAGAGTCCTTAAAATTATGGTTTTTCAAGATAGACTTATAAAATTGATGACTATGCAGGGTTAGAAACTTCAGACTGGGTGACAAGTTAGAACTTGTCCTTGTTGTATTTTCCTTCCTAAAATAACATATGATATTTAAAATAACACTATTAAATTTGTCTTATCATGATAAATTCATCATGCATCTATGGTAACCTCTTTAGCTCACATCTCTTGCATTTACCTAGGCTAATCTAGTAACTATGTGGACTGTGTCACCTATAGGTGAAAATCATAGAGAAGTTGTGAGACCCCTGTAGGTGATCATTTATGTTTGAGTAATTAATTAATTCCTATTTATACTTATAATATCATTTAAAATTTTAACATATTACTATCATGCTTTAGGGCCATGCCAACATCCAAAATGCCTAGTCCTAATGTATTATCAGTCTATAATTAGACTGTAGGTGACATTTTGAGAGAAAAATGGACTCCTATAGGTGGTGATCTTAGTAAAAAAATCATAACTAAACTCCCTTAATTTATCCTTGGGTCACTAGTGTCATTTTAGACCTGAGTTAACATCTATTCTAGTAGGGTTTTCTTTTTGTCTCTCACCATCAACACTGTGGTCTGCAGTCAGACTATTTGTGATAATATAAGAGAAACAAAGACTCTTGTAGGTGATGATATATCCTTTAAAACTATCATTTATGTAATTTATCTCTCTTTAGTTCATAAATATCAATTCAAACTAAAAGGATTCATCATGTCTTTAGGCCATGATTCTATTGTGCCACTATTGTGTTACAAGGTCCTTTTGGGTTAATGCACTATAGATTTCACTCAAAATGTACAATGAGAGTTTGCTTGAAATGGTAAACTACCTACATCACTTTATCTTAACCAAAGAACCACTTTATCATGTCAATACATCACTCTAGGCTTAATTCACATGAGAGAAACCATTAAGCCTATGTAGACTTCAAGGAACTTCACCATGGGATGTCATAATGTGAGGCATAATCCTCATTTAGAGAAGTTAAGGTAATATGTCTCTCTTACAACTTTCTCAATTTGAAAACCTTGAACTCAAGTTTGTATACCATATTATGAATTTATCACTTTCATAATGGATTTATCAATGCTCTTAAACCTCAATTATTGTTTCACATGAGCTTAAACACATGTATTTCAACATTACTCTATCCTTTGTGGTGTTGGCATTAGACCATTATTGTTGACTACTTGTCAGTCTGCATGATATAAGACTATGTATATATAATTGGTCTTCACAACCAATATTTGACATATGAAATAGTTAAAACTCATTATTTACACTTTAATAATCATATTCGCACATTGAAATATTTTTGTTTCATGAATATGACTACTTAGGGCTCCTTTACACTTGACTATAGGTGACAGTCACAAAGAAACCTGACTATGTTTATGTATTGGTATCTTCACTCCATGTAGAGTAATATTGAGACCAAAACTTCAAAGAAAAACTGATAATCACATAATTTGAGAGTGGAAACAACATGTATCCTTTGATCTGAGACCACTATAAGAGATAAAAACTTCTGCAACTGATGAAAGAACTATTTACAAACCTTAATGTGTCTTTAACTAGCAAGATGAGATGTTATGCTTATTCCTCCACCTTCACACATGAAAAATAGACTAATAAATATATGGTAAAGGTATTCACACTCTCTAAAATAATGTAAAATACTTTGTTTATAAATATCAATCAAGATAAAGGAGAAAACTAAAGGCTATGGGGATGTGCAGGTAGAAAAAGAGGGATAAACCTTATTAACAATGGTTCATGGATAATAGTACACCAATACTCTAAATATTTACATGAAGTTTAATTATAAAAATATTCCTACCACCCACCAAGTGTACTTGATCTGACTCAACTCCTCTTGTCCGTACCAAGCAGAGAGATAGGAGAAATAAGATATTTTGCTCAATTTTGGACTTTTCAAAGCTTCCCAAGCATGGAATTAAACTATAATAATCCTCAAAGACACTCTTTAAGTTCTCCCACATGCCAAATATGTTTTAAAGGGTGTACAACAACTAAAAATTACCATTTTCCCATTGATCTTATTTTGACATTGCACCTACATTTTTTTAGTTTTACCTACATTTTTTTAGTTTTACAATAGTTACTTTGACATTTGTAATGTTTAATATGACTTTGGAACAATTTTATTCTATGAAAACCATATAATTCCAATTAATGACACCAAAAACAACCTAGAATTACTTATGATAAATTATAGATAGATATGACAAAGATAAGCATAATTTTTGACCTTATTGAGACCATGGCACACATTTACACTCTATGGGAACCTATGAAAAATTTAAACTACATAGGGGGTTGAATAATTTTAATAGGTCAAATTATTAAACCCCCTACATATTCTAAACTTTTCATAAGTTCCCCTAGAATTTAAATGTGTGCCATGGTCTCAATAAGGTCAAAAATTACATTGATCTTTGTCATACTTGTCTATAGTTTATCCTACATCATTCTAGTCTAGTTTTGGGGTAATTAATTGGACTTGTATTGTTTTGGAAATTTCCTAACGGTGGCAAGCCATCTATGCCAAATACTAGTAGTCTAATCCTATCAATTGGGATATGGAGTCACCTATATAAATTTGATACTGAATTGCCTCTTAAAGGACACAAGATAAGACACCAAAGGAAACACACTCGTGTTCTCAAGAAGACTTAGGTAAAAATCACACAACATAAGTAAAATCACACACCTATCATATTATGTACAAGACGTCAAACACTTGAGGTGAAGAGCTAGTTTCCCATACCTCAACTAAGATCAAAGATAGTATCTCTTGCATCTTTAATGTTCTATGAAATCAATCCATCATATGAAGCATGATTGTTAATAAATACTTTCTTATGTTAATGGTAAAATGACTTACCATCCTTAGGTCTTATATTGGTTTTAATTATGCCACTTGGAGCTCTCAAGGATGCTCCATACTACCCTCTAAGAGTCTGGTTTGAGTTTACAACTTACTTGATCTCTATCATGTCTAATTGACACTCCTCAAACTGAAACTTGGGAGTGATCAAAGCTGATTTAACTTCACATTATTCTTTACCTTGATGTATTTGATGTATATAACCATCAATCTTATTCTCTTTCTATTCCAACTCATCTGAAAGTGGTCCAACCTCAAGTTGAGATTTGGACTTCTCTTGAAACACACACATAAATACCTTGTGTTCATTTGTCTCCTTCATTACTATAACCTCTTTAAAAGTAGCTTGAAATTCATCTTAATTATCAATAGGACACTCTATTTCTTGCTTATTATGCTCATCAAAAAACTTACCATTAGGTTCACACTTCTTAGGATAAGAGGTAAACTTACTCAAATGTTTAAACTCTTGACTTATGAAATGGAACCTTTGTCATAGGTCATCTTCCTCTTCATGATAGTCATGTTTTTTTAAGTTTTCTCTATCTTATGTAGGTAGAATAACATTTTTCTCTTCATCATCCTGATCTACCATGCTTTTAAGGACATCATAAACATGCATATGAATAAGGTAATTTCTTTTAGTAGCTTGTGGAAAAGAAGTTTTAATGGCTACCTTAGAATGTCCATCACCTACCTCATGGATGATGTATTCGCAAAGATGGATCCACTCAAATAAAGTGTATGGATCATGTCTATAAGTGTATTCACCATACTCATCTAGGAAAAGGTTAGATATTTTGTCAAGCTTATAGGATGTTTCATCATCCATAACATAGTCCTTTTAATAATTGATTGTGCAATTGAGATTAGAGCTTGCTTCCACATAGGGATCAATATGAAACTTAGATAGTGGTTGAGTTCTAATGGTTACCTTGATTCATACCTTGTTTTGAAGTCCAAAATGGACCAATCAGTTGAGAGGTATCCTCCTATTTTGGCTATGAAATCACTTGAAAGGTAGATAACAAAGTGGGTAGGCAAATTAACCACTACTATATCTTGAAGAATTGGGAAACTAGGACAATCATGCAAGAAAACTCTCAAACCCTTGAAAATTACCACTAACTTATTTGGTGTCTCATAAATTTGAATCACCCCTTATTATATGGTTCATATTTCAATCTTAACTTATCTCCTACAAGCTTATGCATAATTGAGGTACTAGCTCCACTATCTACTATGCAGTTGTGAATAAGCTTGTCTTCAATAATGAGAGTGAGGTCGAAGGGTAGAAGATTTTTAGATTTGGAAGAGGGTTTAAAAATGTGTGTGGAATAATTAGTGAGATAAATATTACTATGTCTTGATGGTTAAGTACTGAGGTGAATTTAAGACAACTACTCTTGAAGAAGCTCTTTTTAACCAAGCAAGTGAAGCATTTCCCAAAGAGAGAGACTAGCTTTAACATTCTTCAAAGAATGAAAAATGTTAAAAAAATTGTCATTTACTATTTCTTGTGTATTTGGAGGAAAATAAGTGCCTTGAACTTGAGGCATTAGGATACTTTTATTCACCCTTCCAACATTCTGATTTGAAATAGGTGCAAAAGTTGTAGGGACTATCACACTTGCAGTCACACCCTACTTCCTCGTAGGAGGGCTACTTGAACTTCTATGAACACCATGGGCATATCCAAAATCCTTCCACTTTTCTCTTGTATTATTTTCAAATGAATTATTATTATTGATAAAAATGTGTCTTCCACTAGAAAGTTTACAAGGTTCACCTTTTTGGGTTGCCATCCTTCATTTGCTTGCATGTATTTCTGATCTTTTACTAAAAAATTGAGGAGCAAATCCTCCTTGAGATACTAAGTATTTATCCCCACATTAATTTTCATCCATGTAATATCTTTTCTACCATTCTTCTCCTTAGACCAAATTAATATGCACCAAGACCATGGCTCTTATGTTGGAGGTAGAGGGTGGGTTGTATGCATTAGATGGTCTATTAAATTTAGTCTATCCTTTCCCTCTACCTTGACCATATTGCTGAGGTGGGAACCTATTTCATTTTAGACGATAGGGAGAGGTGTTTTAATTAACACCATACTATAGATTGATTTGTCTAATTTGAGCTTCTAAGGCCTGGATCATTGTATCTAAATCAATAGTATCTTTTACCTTCTTAGGTAAATCTCTAGACTTGGTATTTTCACTTGCGACTTAAACAACACTTGAATTAGAAGCAAACATATTAGGTAGCAGAGGCATATAGACTTTTGGAGGCAATCTTCCAGCTTAAATTAGGCCATTCTTAGCTCTAATGGCAAGGTCATAAGCTTCAAATAAGGTGTAACTACCCATGGATTGTAACACAATGGTTATGTCAGTACCAATAGCCCTTAGATATGTAGGGAATACATATATTTTAGGTGGTCTCATGGGAGGAGGTAACCTAAGCCAAGTTCTTTGAAATATCTCATTGAATTCATGCATTATTTCCTTGGGATTTCTTTGAATCACATTTAGCTAGTGAATAACTAATGTGTGATCACTTTTATCTTCAAACCTTGATGTCAACAACTCTCCAAAATCATCCCAAGTGGTGATACATCTTCCAAGAAATATCTTATTCCAATCAAGTGATTTCCTTCTAAGGGACATGGTAAGTAGTCTAACAGAAATATTGACATTAGTGACATTTTAAAAACTACAAAAGTTAGAGATGCCCCTAATATGCTCACTAGGGGTGACATGACCTTCCACATTGAATGCGGGAACACTCTTGGTGGCATTTTAAGGTATATCATCATATGCATTGAGGTATATGATACTTTTAGTGTTAAAGTTTGGGAAGGCATGCTATGTATCCATGTTTTACTCAAGATCCTCTTCACTCTATTGATATTTTTAGATTGTAAAGTATTCTTGCTCTTCAAAGGTCAAGATAGGTTAAATATGTTTAACTTCTAGAGGAAGTTCAGGTTGAAGGAGTGGGTTTATGGGATCGATACCTCTACTAATAGATGACCTAGTAGGGACCATGAAGTATGAACATAATAAATAATAAAATAATGGTCTACAATCATATATTACCTTTAATGGAATCACCAAATGTTGATTAGAACACCATATGCAACTATGATGTTGTCAAGACTAGGATTCACCTTGACAATCTATCCTTGAGACAATTATCCCACCAAGCATGCCATAACTATTATCACTAAATATTTCACATTAAATATGGTTGTTTAATCCTAATCTAAGATTTGGGAAACACTAGATTACCTCTAGGCCTATGGGTTGCCTATAGCAAAGGTAAACCTCTAGGTTTAAGGGTTAGCTCCCTAGATATGGCTTTGTTTGCTTATCACCTACACTACTTGATTGCTTGGATGAAAAGAGGTAGAAGTAAAATTAAATTAAACTAATGCAATGAGGTGATGTACCATAAATATCTATACTAGAATACCATACAAGTGCATGAAGAGACATGAATCACACCACTAGATTCAAAATCCTGAGTTGCTTTAACATTAGTATTTCAGACATGGAGGTGATATGCATTGCACTACTCAAGATGAGTGAACTATAGGTTTGATTATATACACTAAGGCTAATCATTACACTTAAATATTTAACAATGCACTTAAAAACACTTCATGTGACCTATTAGAGTGGAAACTAATTATACTAAACATGGAAGAGTTGAGAAAAAGCAAGGATATATATTAATCATTTGACCTTTCACTATAAATCACTTCACACACTTAGACAAGATATATTTTGAACTCAAAAATATATTAAAAATATTATTTTAAAGGAAAAATATAATATCAAACTAGTAGGTCTTTTCCATACTAGGTGTGAATTAGATTACAAAAGATAAAATGGCTTGCCTTTATAGAGTGTGTGAGAAGAAAGAGAAGAAGGAAAGTGGAAAGGTCACAAAGAGAAAGTGTTAAGATATAAGATCCAATTAAATTTTAGGAGAATGGAGTGTGAAATAAACCATAAATGTCTTCTTAGACAAGTGTCCATATAAATTATGGTAAACTCTCAAAAACTAGCATAGAGACCTTCAACTACCTTCATGATGAGGCATCTCCTAACTGCTCAAAACTGAAATATCAAGACTTGAAACATAATTAATATCTTAGGGGCTTTGGAAATAATCCATGATAGTCATTATATGTGTCCCTAAATTTTATCCATGTTTTAGACACTTGTACTCACCATCTTTAGTCATTTATTGGTCTTTTAAGCCTCCTTCTTCACATTTATCATCTAAGTGGCCTTCAATTGCTCAACAAAATCCATGGAATAGGTGTTAGGAAAAGTTTTAAAGATCTCCTTACATTAAAATTAATTAGGTAGACCTTAAAAATATCTAAAATTGGACTTATCATCTTCTCCCTTGGCAGTCACTCCTTATTTTCACTATCTATCCAAGACTGCATGTGATGAATGGTGTAGCAGAGATGTTTATATGATTTTACATGGATATATATATAGGGAGTTATAATAATTTTCTACATACCTAAATTTTATCCATGTTTTGGACACTTGTACTCACCATCTGTAGTCATTTATTGGTCTTTTAAGCCTCATTATTCACATTTATCATCCAAGTGGCCTTAAATTTCTCAACATTATATATATATATATATATATATATATATATATATATACACACATATACATATACATACATATATATATAGTTATAATAAGCTTATACAAACCTTCACTAATTATTCTCATTCTTCAAATCTCCTTTGTGCCCATAGATGATTAAAAAATCTACAAAAACCATGTTTTTACCTTGTCCATACAAGGAGCGTACATGACAATTACATGGAAATAAGTTTGGGTGAGTTATATACATGTCTAAGGAAATTTTATGACCAAATGGCCCCCTATATTTTTGTATTATTTCCTATTTTCTCCATTGGGTCTTAGACAAGGGTTTAAGGAGGATTTTGAGTTGTTTTGACTATTAAAGATTATTCATAAAATCCTGACGTCCAACCTCCAAAAATATTCCAAAAATATTGAGTATAGGACCATCCAAAAATACCAGTATCTAATTTAGGTCTCATTCCTGGTTTTGGTATAGATATGAGCACTTGAAGTTGGCCTTTTGAGCTTTAGAATGCATCCTAGACACCTTGAAATGAGTTTGAGTGAAAAATGACCCCTTTGTGTGGTTCCTATATAATATAATGGATCTTAAAGACTATATACCTTCCCTTAAAGGTTATAAAATTTAATTTATAGTCTCCATGTTCATGTGAATGAATTTAAACCCTTGTAGGGCTTAGGTCTAGTCTAGGCCTAATACGCCTAACTGTACTTGATGGCCTATGACCACTTATGAATGGTTTCTAGTAGATGTGAGTGATTAAAAACATATATGTACCCTCATTACAACTATATAATTTTTTTAAAAAAAATCTAATACTCCTCATCACATTCTCTTACCACTACATGCCAAACCCATAGTCTTATCTTAACTGGGAGTGTCCTCTATTTGAGACAAAATAAAAGGAACTTTCCCTATTTATCTAGACACAATGAGACCATGGTAGGGTGTAAAATATATTTAATAACATATTAGTAAATTTTCATAGTCATATTACTCCTTTAGAGTCCTTAACATCATAATTTTTCAAGACAAACTCATAGAGTTGATGATTGTGTAGCATTAAAAACTTCAGACTAGATGATAAGTTGGAACTTGTCCTTTATCTATTTTCCTTCCTAAAAGAACATATTATATTTACCCTACAACTATGATACTGGTATTAACATGATCAATTCATCATACATCTATGATAACATCTTTAGCTCACATCTCTTCCATTTGACTAGGCTAGTCTAAGAATTGTGTGGACTATGTCACATGTAGGTGACAATCAGGGAGAAGTTATGAGACCCATGTAGATGCTCATTTTTTTAGTACTTAATTAATTAATCCTAATCCTTATAATATAATTTTATAGTTTAACATATTCCTATCATGCCCTAGGGCCATGCCAACATCCAAACTGCCTAGTCCTAATGTATTGTCAGTTTATAGTTAGATTGTAGGTGACATGTTGAGAGAAAAAGGGACTCCTATATGTGGAGATATAAATCAAAACATTACACATCAACTCATTAAATTTATCTTTGGTTACTAGTGTCATTTCAAACCTAATATAATATATATTCTAGCAGGGTTTGATCTTTATCTCTCACCATCAACACTGTGGTCTATAGTCAGACTCTTTGTGATAATATAAGAGAAACAAAGACTCCTATAGGTGATCACATATATTTTAACACTCTAATTTATGTGATTGATCTCTATTGATATCATTAATATCAATTAAAACCAAAATAAGTCACTATCTCTACAAGCCAACTTTCATTGTGCCATTGTTGAGTTATAAGGTCTTTTTGGGTTAATGCACTATAGATTTTACTAAAAGTGTATAATGAGAGTTTTTTTGAATTTGGAACCTACCTACATCACCTTATGTTGACAAAAAAACCACTTTACCACATCAAGACATCACTCTAGGCTTTGGTCACATGAGAGAAACAATTAGGCCTATGTAGACTTCAAGGAACTTCACCATGGGATGTCATAATGTGAGGTAGAATCTTCATTCAGAGAAGTTAGGGTAATATGTCTATCTCGAAACTTTCTCAAATTTAAAACCTTGAACTAAAGTCTATCTTCCATCTTATGACTTCACCACTATCATAATGTCTTTCTCAATTCTCTTAAACCTTAATGAAGTTTTCACATGAGCTTAAACACCTATATTTCAACATTCCTCTATCCTTTATGGTGTTGGTATTAGACCATTGTTGTTGATTGCCTATAGGTCTACATGGTATAATAATGTGTATAAGGAATTGGCCTTCACAACCAATCTCTAACCTTTGTAGTATTTTTAACTCATTTTTTCCACTTTGAGAATCTTATTCACACCTTGAAACATTCATGTTTCATAGATATGACTGCTCAAGGATCCTTTACACTTGACTGTAGGTGATAGTCACAAAGAAGGATGAATATGTTATGTTATGGTCTATTCACTCCATGTAAAATAAACTTGAAATGAAAAATTCAAAGGATAACTGATCACCATGCATGTGAAAATGGAAAAAAAATGTATCATTTGATTTGAGACCACTATAGGAGAGAGAAACTTATCTAACTGATGAAATAATTATCTACAGACCTCAATGTGTCTTCAACTAGAAAGATGAGATGTTATGATCATTCTTCTATCTTCACACATGAAAACCAAACTAATAAATACATGATAAATGTATTCACACTCTCAAAAATCATGTACAATACTTGGTTTGAAAAGATCAATCTAGATAGAGGAGAAAACTAAAGGATATAGGGATGTGCAGGCAAAAAAGAGGGGTAAACCTTCTTAGCAATGATTAATGGATAATATTACACAAATTCTATCACTATTACCATGAATTTAAAGTAGACAAAGAGTAATACCACCCACCAAATGAACTTGATTTGACTCGACTCCTCTTGGCCATACCAAGTAGAGACCAATTTATCATTTTGGCTTGAAAAAGAGAGTGATAAGAGAAATAGGATGGTTTTTCTCATTTTTGGACTTTTCAAAGATGACCAAATAATAAATTAAACTATATGAATCCTAATAGACACTCCTAAAGTTATCCAACATGCCAAATATGTTGTACATGCCATACAATAACTAAAAACTACAATTTTTCCCATTGATCTTCTTATTTTAATGTTACACCTACATTTTATTAGTTTTACAGTAGTTCTTATAACATATTCTAACATATGGAACATTTAATATGATTTTGTAACATTTGTCCTCTATGGAAAGCATACAATTCTAATTAATGACCCTAAAAGTGGCCTATAATGACTTAGGATAAACTATAGACAAATATGATAAAGATAAACATAATGTTTGACCATATTGAGACCCTATGACAATTTTTAACTATGTAATGGCTTGATCTGATTTGACTTGTGGTCAAATTAGTAAATATTAACTAGGTTTCTACTTTAGCTTATAACACTATAACTTATTTATCTTTGGGAGTATCAAATGTATCTATCTGATTGATATCTATGTGTACTAGTTGTTGTACCCAACTCTATTATGTAGATATATGAGTACGCTCTATAATCTTTGGCTCAATTCCACCTCCAAATTACCCTCTATCAATAACATGAATAACCAATGGTTCCTTGATATGATAAGTGTGGGAGAGATCGGTCTCGGTAGAGAGTACACTAGGATAAGGACTTTGACTAGTGGTTGACTTATGTAAAGGTTAATGGACCAAACATTCCTTATAATAACCTCTAAAATAAGTAGGATAAAGATACATGGATGTATATTTTTGAAATGAAATGATACCTGGTTTATGATTCGGTCAATCTTGTGTTTTAATGCATAATAGTCATTATCACAATGTTCATTAATACCATGGTAAGTGAAAAAAGGTTGTCCTTTTACCTTTTTAAATTTATGTGGTGGATGGTAGTAATTTTGAGTAAGGTTATACTAAAATTATTATTATTATTAGATATGGGTAAAATTGTGTGACAAAAAAATTGACTCCAAAACATGGTTGGAGTGATGGAATAACAAAGGTCAGCGAAGAAGGGTAGTAAGAAGTATTACCAGGAGCACAAGGACATTAAAATTAAATTAGAATGGGAGTAGTGTTATGTAAAAATAGGGGATTAGGTAAAGGTTATATAAGAACATATTATTTAAGAGATCATGGATCTATCCATTTAGGTGTTTATTATGAGCAAAGATAGAGGTGAGATGGTATGCATCAAGGTCAACATGAAGCACATCAATTAGGGTAATCCCCTTCACACCCTTGGTGAAAACCACTCTCTGTCCATTGGCCCTAGTTGGGATCTTGTCCTTGAGGTAATGGAGGTAAATATTAATATTAAGTCTTTGGAAGAGTGAGGTGTAAAAATAATAGTGGTAGTCACATGGCAAGTCATTGGTGAGATTAAAGCTTGGGTCAACAAAAATTGGGGTAAATATCAACTCATAGAGTTTATACCTAAATGATACTTTCTATTTTATCACATAAATGGGGGGAAAAGGAGGAGATTATATTTGTAATCCATAGATTCTAAATGGGGAAGGGAGGAGGGTATATCAATATCTTTTGGTGGATCTGGTTGTATGCTCTCTTAATAAAATATTGGGGTGAATAATGTCTCAAAGTGATTGGAAATCTAATTAGTGAGTTCATCTCCATTGACCATTCCTCTATGGATGTCACTTTGGAATCTTATGTAAAGATATATGTCCAAGTGTAAATATAATTTTATATTCTAAAATACATCATCCTCAAGTCATTTGGGAGAGAATGGATTTATAGTTTTGACATTGAGAAACTTCCTTTCTGATGTTATAGTTTCCACAAAATAAGACACATTAAATGAAATTGTCCCAAATAGCCCCATCATATGATTAGAATAAGTGTGAAGGAAATATGAAAATTGAAATCCTCTCCATATTCAAAATAGTGTTTGATAAGGAATGATGGTAAGTGGTTTAAAAATATGTGGATTAACCTTAACATTCAAGTCCAAATAGAAGATTCCAATTTGAATGATGTGTATCCATACCCTTTTCAATCTATGTTAATTACCTCCAAAAAGTCGTCTTTTAGTCTTCAAATCTGATTAACCTAGTAATATCATTTATAAACTATGATGAGCCTCTAAAAAATGCTAAATAAAATGTGTGTGCCCTATAAGTGATTGTAACAGGTAGTGTTGGGGCCAAGATAGGGATGGATTTAAATTTAGTTCAATTGGGAGATGCTACATAAAGTTATTTAGATAAGTATTTTTTTAACAATGGAGATACTATAAATCTCCTAAAATATTTCCCTAATTTTTAATTTACTTGTGGAAAGAAAACCAAAAGAGGAATAAAATCAAATTGTATCATGTTTTGTGAGTAGGGGTTGTCATAAAACCAGGAGGTTGTCACTACTTTATTTTTTAGAGTGTGGGGGGTGGAAAAACCCTCATTGGGCTCATTAATATCATCACCTAGAATATTAGGGGACTAAAATCTACTAACCATAGATGCTTGGTAAATTTTTATATGGCTCCTCTTCACCTTGATATTATCATTTTTCAAGAAACAAAACTTGACAAAGAGGAGGTGAAGGTATTTATCTCTTTGTATTGGCTAAATTATAAGGGATGTTTTATGGATTTTGTAGGTGATTAAAAGGGTATTCATTTGGTTTATAATCCTTTCAAAGTTGAAGTGATGTCAATAGGATATGGGTGTGAATTGGAAATGGTGTAAGATAAAAGACCTTACCCCAGACATTTCTTTTTGATTCTTTAATGTTTATGGCCCCAAAAGATTGACTCTCAAAAGAGATTATTGGAAGTAGATCTCCAAGATTATCACTCTTCACCCTAATGATAAGTTTGCTTTAGGGGGATATTTTAGTGTCATTCTTAGCTTAGATGATAAAAGAGGTGGAATGGGGAGACCACTTTCTTCTTATGTGGACTTTGCCTCATCTGTCATTAATTTTAGACTCATTGATGTTGAATTGAAAAATTGGTAGTATACCTAGACCAATACAAGAAAATCATTCATTAATATCAATGAAAACTTAGATAGTTATTAATTATGGCACCATGGTTATATTACAACAAGACTTATTAAAGTGGAATTTTACCATTGATTGGCTCTAATAATTCTCTAATGTACTAGGTGATAATACTAGATCAGACCCCTCCTCTACACCTACTCAAGTTTGAACTAATGTGGTTGAGAGATAATTATCTCTTTGATCTTATCTAATTCTAGTGGAATGAAACCACTCCTATTTAAGGAAACTTCATTTTCACCTTTGATAAGAAGTTTATATTCATAAAAACTACCTCATATATTGGAATAAATCTCATTTAAAAAACATTTTTGAAGAAACCAAAATAGTGGAAGTTGAATTGGAAGCATTGAATATGGTAGTTTTGAACTTTAGGATGAGTTTAGACATGTATGAGATGGAATTATACTTATTATCTAAGATGGAAGAGTTTCACACTAGAGATGAGATTCATTGGAAACAAAAATCGAGGGAGCATTGGCTCAAGGAGGGGGATTAGAATAAAAAAAGTTGTCATAACTCCATGAAAGTGAATCAAAGATATAATATAATATATATAATAACGGACATGGATGGTAATGAATTTTAACATATCTCTATATAATTAAGGGAGTGGTAAATTTATTAAACTCCCTTTTATCTATCCTATCACATCATGTTCCACTCTTCAAAAAATATATTAATATTAGTATGCGATATAAAACTAATGATTAGTAGATTCTAATTTTCATAGTATACCTAGATATTTATGCTCTCTGTGTGTGTGTGTGTGTGTGTGTGTGTGTGGTATGTTTTTTTTAATGATCATCATTGAATAAAATTTCATTTATAGATTTAATTTGCATTACAATAGTTCATTGATAATTATATAATCTGAGTACTTGATTATTTTGTTATAAGGTCAAACTAACTACATTTTTTTTTATTGAGGTGGTTACAATACCATCCCACCCTCACAAAGTGGTACATATAGAGAGTTTCATAAGGGAGGAAGATATATATATCAACATTGGGGATAGAGAGAACTAAACCAAACCCTTACACACACACACAACACTCTTGATTGCTAAGAATGAAACAAATGATAATAAGTATTCTACAGAAGTGTTGAGTGTTGTTTTCAATTATCTATCCTTGTAGTTATTAAATCATGTTTTCATTTTTTTGAGTTTGTTACTTATTTTGATTATCATAAATATGTGAAGTCTATGTATTGACTATTTGTGTTTCCTTAAAATATCAATATTAACTAGGCTATGTTATGTTTAATCATTGATGCATTTTATCTTATAGGAGTATTGGGTGTTTATGGATCTTGCGTATTTTATATACATTTATGCCCCTTTTTGGTGAGATATGGGGGGGGGTGTGAAATAGGGAAAGTTCACCCAAAACAATTAAATTAATGAGTTTTGTGACTTTGAGATTTGGATTATGATTTGATAAAAGTCTTAATAACAATTTACCACATATTTTTAATTGTAATAAATTATGTTTAAAATGGTTATGTTATTTTTGAATTTGGAATTTAATAATGATGAGGAAGTTGTATGTGTCACCCATGCTCAAAATTAGGGTAATGGACTGTGAATCAATAGTAAAATTATGTAGATCAAAAATAAGTGAAGGTGAGTTCATAATAAAAGATGAGTAGTTTAGTAAGAGAGTGGAATGGCAATGTAAAAATTTAGATGAGTGTAAAATGGATAAGAGGAAGAAAAAGAGGATAAATGGGGATGACAAAAGGAGAAGAAGCTTAGCAGGAAGTAATAAAAGATACCATTCCATACGTTTAAGTAACAGCTTTTGTAAAACTAGGTCGGTTGAACTTTGAGTTTGAAATTCTAAGTCAATTGTAGAGTCTTAATAAGGAAAAAAAATAGAATATGTTTCTTTGATATGGTTTCAAAATGTATTTTTGTTAATTTATGTAATGGTATATTTGGTATAAAAAACCTAACATTTCATCTTGTTAGACCTAGGGATGAAACTTAGTTCCATCCATAGGATGATAAACATGATGATGAGCCTTTATTTTGGAAACTAAAATTGAATATATATGATGGAAAAAAATAGGGTTTCATATTTATAGACTTGGGGATGTAAATTGGTCCCATCGATAGGCTTATATATATGAAATTGAGTCTTTTATTTTAAAAGAATGGAAAGATTAGTGACTATCAAACCACCAATAAGAAATACCTTCACTGTAATATTTAAATTTACATGAATTAGATAGTTTTTGACTTGTGTGTAATGTATATTGAGACTTCTCCTAGTGTTATGAAAACTTATTTCTTCTCAAACCATTCTCAATGAGTATAAAATGGACAAGTTATTGATTTAATTTAAAACCTAAGACTAGGTAGTGACTTAGAAGTCTTATTTACCCAAGGAATATTTTAAATTTGAATACTCTATCTTAAATTTTATAACCAAAATGGTATATAGAATCTTTATATGTATATACTTGAGGTAACATTTATACATGCTTATATGTTATCAAAATGAGTTAAAATAGAAGAAGTTTGAGTATTTTTTTGGATAATAGTAGGCCTTTGGAAACTTGTGAAAATGGTTAAGGTTCTATAAAATGGCTATAAAATTAAATAAATCCTATAGATGTACATATAAGAATAAACTATTTAAAGTGACAATGAATTTGTGTTAAAGGGTTATAAGTATTTTAAATTTACAAGCTTGTAATTGTATTTTATAACTACGTAGCCCATGCAAAGGCATTTGAGTTGCAAGGTAGTTTGTGATTGAATTGACATTTTGATCTAATTTTTGAAAGGCATATATAAATGTATATAAATAGGTATGTACGTGTGTGTGTGTGTGTGTGTGTGTGTGTGTGTCTATAAACACACACACACACAGAGTCTATACATACATACATACATACATACATACATACATACATATATATATATACATATATATATATATATATATACATATATATATATATATATATACATATATATATATATATACATATATATATATACATATATATATATATACATATATATATATATATATATATACATATATATATATATATATATACATATATATATATATATATATATATATATATAGATATATATATATGTATATATATATATATATATATATATATATATATATATATATGTATATATATATATATATATATATATAGACACACACACACACACACACACACACACAAGGAAGCCTATTCATTTAGTTGTGTGCAAATACATGAATAAAATTAATACTTATGGGAATGAAGTTGAACATAGTTTTATTTCTATTTGGAGATACATGTTCAATTGTAAGTGTATAGAAATAATCTTTAAGCAAGGTTATATAGTTAATTATATACAATTGAAATAAATATTAATTCTTTGGATACACTTTAGTTTAAATGAATTTGAATAAGAGGAGTGAAGAGTTGTTATATGCTAAAAACACATTTTTAGATATTATATTATTTTGTAATGATTCATTAGGATATGTAAATTAGCATGGATAAACTACATGTAATTTATTAAGTTGTATATTATATTAGTTATAAATATGATATTTTTATAAAATAATAAAATGATTAATTTGGAATTAAAATTTGAAGACTGTCAAGAAGCAAATATGAGGCTTAAGGACTTGACTAAAATTTGGAGGAAACCCAATTTTGTATTTATAATCCATTTTGAGCTTGTTTGATTTATAGTGATTGGATACTATTAGATATCATGTGGTTTTATTTAATAAAAAGATATTAAATTGTGGAAATGATATAGAACATATATATTACTTTGATTTGTCTTCTAGACATAAAATCATATTTGGGTTGAATGTAATTCATTTAAAAGAACCTATGTATGGCATTGTTGTTTGAGTTATTGGAAACAATGCAATTGTTGATGATTGCCTATACTTGGTCTCACATAATTTGTTTGGATTTGTTAGTATGTTTTAATCTTTATTTATCATGACTTAAATGTGCATGTGAAAATTATTAGGCATGCTTAATTTTATATCATGTGATATATTCGAGGGTGTTATTATGAAACACATATATCTACCCCATGATATCAGTTGATATATTATGATTCATTAGCAAAGATTTTATGTGAGTGGAACTAACTTAGATCCATGAGAGATCTAATTTTTATAATGAAAACTTTGGCCAAAGTTATTTTATAGCTGAGACATTATGATTCCACTATACTTTATAGTTTACATGTAAATGTTAATGTCATATTAAATAGAGTATTATTTTCCATGGTCTATGTGACTATTTCATGTATTAATGATTATAAACACATGGGTTCTTATTGATTTATCAATATCCAAACTGCTTTTATCTACTACTCTATGAAGGGAAGGGCCACTCATAGTGGGGAGGTGTGTGGGAGACCAATGGTCTATAGATGGATGAAAAGTAGCCTGATGATGCTCTCCTACTCTTCATCTATTCAACCATTTTAGAATCACATTTACGTCTATTTGTATGGATCATTGAAATATTTATGAGGCCTATTTATTCTGATGTATACTATTTCTTGTATATTTGATTTTGTACCAGAATGTAATATGTAATACATTTTATTTAATGACTATTCAACATAATACTGGCTATGAGACTTGTAAACATTTTTTAATATTGTAATAGTAGTGTATGTATGCTTATTTATATCTATATTTGATAATTATTATAGTGTATTGATGTACTTATCCTTTTATACTATTATTTTTATGAGGAATATTCATATAATACTCTATTAGAGACAATTTTAAAACTAAATGGATCATATTATAACTAGTGGGTTAATATATTTCCATTATTATTACTTTAGATACATTTACTAGTCAAACAATGGAATATATAGATGATTATTGATGGTGTTATAAGTAATTTATATGTATTTTAAAAAAAATTAAATAACTTTTATGTAACCCATTGGGGTTGTAAAATTATGGTATCAAAGTCAAGGTTCAATACTAAGACCTAATGAGTCCACTAACATTAAATTAATTTTCCTATTTTTAGTAAGGAGAATGTTGTGAGGTAAATTGAGTGTAAAAGGGACTTCAAATGCGAACCCTCATGCTGATCTTAATCACTTAGTAGCCAAATAAGATAAAAAACTTGATCAAATAATCATTGTCATGATTGATAATAGAGATAAAATATCAACCTTAGATTGATAATTTCATGAACTAAAGTAATAAAATGAATAAAAAGTTGTATAGGAACAATTGGCTAGTCAAGAAGATCCTTAGGATTAGTGACATGATAAGAAACATGAAGTAGTAAGATCTTAATTAGCTATAGAGCTTGCATGAGATATGAATAAACCCAAATTTGATGGAATAGTGTTTAGAGATGGAACTAAATATTGGATTATAGAAATGGAAAAATATTTCAATATTTAAAGTTATTCTAAGGTAACCAAGGCAGTTTGTGGAGCTTACCAACTGGCTAGTGAATACGCAACATGGTGGGCTAATAAGAAACTTGAAATGAGCCTTGACTCCACTACCACTACTTGGGACAAATTTATAACTCTTTTTAGAGCATGGTGGCTACCTTAGTACTATTTTGATAAAAAAAATTAACATATTTCTATAATCTAAAATAAGGAGATCTATTAGTTAATGAATAATGGGAACAATTTACAAAGTTCTTGAAGTATTTTCTATAAAATCAAAAATATGAACATTTTTAGATTATGAAGTTCATCATGGGTTTAAAATCCCAAATTAAGTGTGAAGTGGATGTGCATGGATCATCCACCATGGATCAAGTCTTTGAGAAAGTAGTTAACCAGGAGCAAAAGTTGAAATCACTTGCCAAGGTCAAAGAAATATTCAAAAAGAAGTTTGGAAGCTTAGAAACAAAATTTAAGAAAAAGAACCAAAAATGGAATGGGAATTCCAAGAACCTATTTAATATCCATAATTTAAGATTCAATAATGCTTTAGGGAATAAGAAACCTATAGTGGTTTCAGAGAAGGATTATAGGGAGTTAATCAAGATGAGAAGAAGGGAATGCTAGGATTATGTTTTAGATGTGGAGGATATCATTATGCTAAGGATTATCCTCAATGTAAAATAAATGGTATAAATAAGAATATATCCACCTATACATCATAATAGGGAACCTTTTAGTAGCATATTCATGTAGCAGTTGACAACCATCAAGTATAATTTCAAGCCTCTCCCATTGAAGTATTAGGTACTTTCTTTGGGCATCCTATTTTTGTTTTGATAGATATAGGAGCCACTGAATGTTTTATATCTCCTAAAGTGTTAAATTAAATTATATAAGAAAGATAGTTTTATGTCAAATGCTTAGTTAGTTTAGTATCAAGATAGATACAAGGTCAAAGTTGATAGATATCTTGTAGAGGTAGAGATAAATTTGCTATAATTCACTACAATTGTTGATATTGATGAAACACCACTCGTATCATATGATGTGATCCTAGGAGTGAATGGGATCTTTAAACACAAAGACAATGTTGATTATTTTCTTAAGAAATATAAGTGTTTAGATGATTTAGAAAATCAAATCCAAATTGAAAGAGATCAGATAGAGTTTAAACTAAGGAAAATTTCATCCATTCAATTGAAAAAGGCTCAGCAAAAGGGATGTCAAGTGTTTCTAGTCAAAATAAATAAATTTTTTGAAACCAAAGAACCCTCAATAGAAGATTATCCTTTTATACAAAAAATTTAGGATGTTTTTCTAGAGAAATTATTGGGTCTAATTACCAAGAGGGAATTTAAATTCACTATCAATATCATTCCAAGATCAGAACCATAATATAAGGCTCCTTATAGAATGATAACAACTAAATTAGTCAAGTTAAAGGACCAACTTTTGAAGATGTTAGCCAAAGGGTTGATTAGAAAAAGTGTTTCACTATGGGGTACACCTATAGTATTTATCAAAAATAAGGGTGAAATCCTTCACCTATGCATAAATTAATGAATGGAAAATAAATAAACAATCAAAAAATAGGTATCCTTTACCCTTCATTGATGATATTTTGATCAGATGTGAGGTGAAATAATATTTTCAATGATTGATCTTTATGATAAGTACCATCAATTGAAAATTAGAGAGAAATATATTCCAAAAACAAATTTCAAGACTTGATACAAGAATTACAAGTTTACACTACTACTTTTCAGATTAACGAATATACCTAACACATTCATGATTATCATGAACAATGTGTCACATATTACCTTGATCAATTTGTGTTAGTCTTCCATGATGATATTCTCTTATATTTATAAGGTGAATAAGAGTATGTTGAGCATTTATGTCTAGTCTTGTAGATATTATGGAAACATAAACTCTATGGTAATTTTTATAAGAGTGCCTTATTTCAAATAAGAGTATTGTTGGCCAAATTTGACTTTTATGTCAAATTGAGGCAACCCTAGGTAAAAAATTGAGGTTTATGTGTTTTAAATGGGTATAATATATTTTCATGAGGTGTTTCATTTGTTAATTGATGTCAATTAATGTTATATGGGCTTTGGTAAATTAGTTTTTATGTCCTTTTATCATTTTGGGTCATTTTAGGGGTTAAAAAGGTGCATTTAATGTTTTGTACAAGTTTATTAGGAAATGTGAAGGTTTAAAAATGTTATCTAATTACCCATGTGTCCTTATAAGTCTTAATTAGCTAACAAGACTGAAATATGGTAGGTTTTACAGAAGAAAAGTTAGTTTTCTTAAAGAAAGAGGAGAAATTGGCACATGTACGACCTCCTTGGCAAGTGTGCCACTTGAAAAAGGTTTAAATGTGACTCTTCATCTTCCAAAAGCTTATTTACATGTTTTTTTATATGTATATGTCATTTATTTCTCAAAACCATTTTTCTTTCTTTTCACTTTTCTAGACACACAAAAGTGACTTGCAGGTTTACACTTGGTACGGTTAGCACAAAGGGTTTCAAGTAGAATGATTTTGTAATGTTTTTTTAAACTTATATAGATAAATTTAAATATAAATATTTTTTATAATGATTAAATTTTCTTTATGAATCATCCATTTTAAGTTGTCTATGCAAATCTACCTATCAATCTATGCATCCTTCAGGTTTTACCTTGATTTGGAGAAGTCTGTATAATATAGCTATTAATATTGCTTCAAAAGTATGTTGAATAATTTTTATCATGTTATTCATGATTTTTTTCACATTTGGAGTTTATTTTATAGTCCAAGTAACTCACTTTTCAAGATGAGGTCACTATGTACAGTTTCAACCATTTTCACTACTTGTAGAAAGTTGGATTCTATAAAGAGGATTCATGTGAATGGGAAATGATGTATTACATGTTTTAATTCTATGGGGGTCACATTATTATAGGTTTTTATCTCACAACCCCATAGTTTGATAAAAAATCTATGTTTCCACCATGTTAGACCAATCATTTAATACTCTACCCACCTTATTCCATATGTATACAAATGACTTCCACATTGAAAGAAATGTTTTAAATCTTGTTTCAAGAGGTATTTGTTGCCAATAATGTGTGTGAAGGGTTGATAATAGGTTTAAGATTCCCAAAAGTCCTTTTTGTCCATCTTGCTCCTCTATTTCACACTCACTGTCCATACAGAACTAATATGCTTCTATAAGACCCCTTGATGACATCATCATGAGAGGTAGAAGAATTGATAGGGAGTTAAATATCTTAAGACTATTAAAGTGCACTTAAATTCTTGGTAAAATAATATAAGTGTTTACCAACTTGCACACTTTGTAAACTATTCCATTGATCTACTACTTGTACATGGAGATACTCACCTATAGGTAGCCTAATGAAGAACTAAATACCCATGTCATGTGTGGTAGCAAGTGATAGAATTCATGTTTGAAGTCATAGAATGAGTTAAGAACATGATAAAATTATTGGATGTGTAAATGGGGCAAGTAGATGTAAATATCTTGGAGGAGTCAAAAAATTGTTTTAGGCCCTTTGTCCCTAAAAAGGGAAAAGAGAGGCACAGGAGTTTTTGGAGATATTATAAGACATGGTTTCAAAGTCTTTCAATGATTTAAAATGACTTTATCTTGTATTATATACATAGATATATCAGATTTAAAGAGATAAAAGACTGATGATAAAGGGAAAGTGGTTGTTTCAAGGTCTAAAGAGGTCACTCAAACCATTGTTTTCAAGTAATGTTCACCTACAGGACTCAACCTAAGGAAAGCCTATTACCTACCTAAGTTGCAAGACATACCTTGTTAATATGTGTGGATGGTTTCAATATTTTAAATGAATATTAGAGTTATAAAGGTCATCAAATGGAGTGATATTTGGTGTTTTGATTACCCAACTACATTCCCAGTTCATACAAGTAGCTTGAAGCATGCACCTACAACAACACAGGCATGGAGTGAGCTAACATTAGTATTTGGTTAGTGTTTTAAGAAATCCAAGGTGAATAAAATATTTATGGAGTTATAAATTGTTCTCATATTCCAATGGAAATATTATCCATATCATAATTCAATTCCAAACATCCAAAGACAAACATAGGTAGGGTTTTAAGGGAAGGGTGTCTCAGCCAAGCCAGTGACCCTAGATTAATGCTAGAAGGTTGTTTGAAGGTTTAAAATTTAGAATGATAGTTTAATAAATTACCTTTTGACCATAAAAATTTATAATAATGTCTTCAAACATCATAACTCAAGTCTAAGGAACTAGTACTTACCTACAATAGTCTACAAACAGTGTGTCTCAGCCCAGCAAGGTATTGAATTGTGACCCCAAGCTAGATACATAAAATAATGTTTTGAATACTAAAAAAGAATAATATTAGTTAAAATTGATGTTGTGTGACCTCAAGGTAAATTCAAGGGGTATTTTCAGACTATAACCAAGCCTTAAGAAGGAAATAAGCATATATGAGTAGGAGTTATTGTTGGAGAATGGAAACATAGTCCAAAAGGCATACTTTAGGAGGTTAAAGTTTATGTAAAGGGATGAAATGAATGAATGGAATAAAAATGTTATTTATAACCCAAAATAATACCCTTAACACTATTCATAATGTAATATTAATGGAATGAATACCTAAAAGTGGACCCCTATTTCTACAAACATAGTCACAATGAAACTCAATTTTGATTGAGTCAAGAGAGTATAAAGGGGTCAGAGTGTTATGATATTGTTTTGAATAGATTTATTGTGGTTATGATAACATAAATAGACCTCTTAAAATGAAAAAATATATTAAATATCTCCAACATGTCATAAACAAGCAATACACAGTCCATTTGGAAAGGGTTCATACACAGTCCTTACCTAACTAGTCTAACTTGATTTTTGAGGTCTTTAGAGGGACAAATGACCAATTTAGGAGATAAATTTTTGATAATATCACCATTATTAATTTTATAAGTTCATCAAGTTTTAATTTTTTTTTGAGGAGGTAGGTTAGTTCCCTCTATTTTGTCTCAGATAGAGGGCACTCCTCTCAATGCAAACCCTGGCAAATTAGAAGGAAAATGATAAAAGATGAATCCATAAGGTGTATATACACTTAAATAAGGTTTTTAAAGATAAAAAATACTGAGTAAAATCATGGAAGATAATCATATAGAGAATAAACTAGAAAGGGTGGTTTAGATGCCAAGAATTGTAATCAGGCCTAAAGATAAGGTTGAGGCCTACTATTGGATGAGGGATCCACATTGAATTATAATATTTGGAAATAATTATAATTAATTTAAACATGTTAATTGGGTATAAAAATATGTTTCAAAACCTAAAACTTGCAAATAAATCCTTAGGAGAATCAATTTTGGCTTGAGACCATTGTTAGGCCTATGCAATGAAGGAAGGGAACACGATAGGTTAGGTTTTGAGACTCACATATTTTTGGAGACTTTTCATGGGAGATAGATAAGTTTATAGGAGTTATAATAGGTCCCTATAAAATACTTTGTGTAATTTTTTTGAAGGTTGGACGTCCAAACTTTATGAACCAACCTGAAGAAGGAAAATAAGCCTAAAACCCTCCTAAACCCTTACAAGGACCAGTTTGTGAAATGGAGTTGGAAATGAAATATAATGGAAAATTATGACCATGAAACCTATTTTAACTTGTAAATTAATTTTTAAATCTGATCCACATGATTTTTGGATGTACAGACCTATACAAACATGGAAAAATAGGATATTTTTGACCATTTTTTGTGTTGTGGAAGATACAGGAGTATTTTTAATATGAAACAAAATTTTATAGGAATATATATAGTTTTTATAACCCATAATTTAAATTTATTACTCCATAAAAAATCATAAGGGTTTTAAAAATAGCTCTCATTTTAGCTAGTCAAAATTGGCATATTGGATAAGCTAGTGAAGAAGATGAAAAATTTCAAGTGATCTCATTTTAATATGTACCTAATTATTATAAGGCCAAATATGGTATTAAAAGGTTTAATCATCCCATCTATTTTAATGAGAAAATAATGTCAATTTGGAAGCCAAGTGTGCAGGGTGTATGGAAGAGTAGTTTTCTAGACAATAGATGATGATTACTTCTCTCTATGTGATTTCAGATGACCAAGATTAAAAATAATACATGGAGAGGAATGTATTATTTCCTTACAATTCATTAAAAAAAAAATTTCTTATCCTCATCAGTTATATTATGTTAAAATATCTCTAATCATGAAGGTAGTTTTTTTGAGCCAGTTGACTAGTTTTCTTGCCACTTTTCATGAACTTGGTGCCTTGAATTGACACTTGTATCTCCTAAAATTTCATGTTTTGTCCCATACCCTCTATAACTTCATAATTAAATCCTTTAATAATATTTAAAATTTTCCTTGTGACCCTTAGACTTCTCTTCTTCTCTCTCTCTTTCTCAAGTTCTATAAGAACTAACCATTTTGGCCATTGTATGAATGATCCACCTAAGTATGGAAAATACCTACTCATTTATATACCTTTTTATCAATAAAATTACTAATTTTTACCTCTTCCATGATTTTTCATAGTTTTATTTACTTTAATGTTGAATTTTCTTAGTGAAGACTATGGATTCCTTAGCAAGTTATCACATTCTCTCACCTATTTGTAGCTTCTTCTTGCAGGGCATGTGATGTGTTATGAAATTTCAAAGTTTAAGTGATTTATTATATTCATTAGTTTCATTCAAGTCCTCTTTTCTAGTCTTCCTAGCTTTTCACATTCATCCATAACCCCATAAAGTAACATTGATGCAAGAAGACATAGATTGGAGAGTGTATGTTTAGTTTGTCCTTTGATTTCAAGTGTAATACACATATGGTTAGATGTCATTAGTATATTTGGTTTATCACCTCCCTTAGGTTAGCTTTATTTTATTTATCTCTCTCCCTTTTCACCCTCAAAATTATTAGTAGTTACAATCCAAAGTGGTACATCAAGGGAGCTAGCCCTATCTAGAGACTCACCTCATTCCTTAGGCTTCCCAAAAGCCTAAAGGTGATTCCATTGTGCCACTTGGATGGGGAGATATTTTAATCTCCTAAAATGGTGAAAATCCAAGTGAAAATAGTTTTTAGCATGCCTGGTGGGACTCTTATTCTAGGAAGTTGAGAGATTTTTGGTGTTGTTTCTGAACAATCAGCCTTTTGAGGCATCTTTCCAAACATCAATGGCAATTACAAAGTTATATAATTTGGTATATCATCCCAATTTATTCTTTGAATATTTTTAGTAATTTTTTCATTATGTTCTTGCTTTCAATGAAGTTTCATGGCTAACTTTGGTGTTGAGTTTTGATCTCTACAAGTTGGTGAGACATTACAAGTTTGTGTCATTCCTTATCAATATGATCAAGTCCCTGGTCAATCTTATCATGATCCTTACCAGCCTCAATATTAATTTCAATATCCCCAATATGATCTTTGTCAGCCTATGCATGAAGTATGCCATTCCTATAATTAGCCTCAATGTTTTGTTCCTCCTAGTCAACCTAGCCACTTCTCAAGTCAACCCATTTCCACTTTCAAGAAGACACTTTTGGGTTATGGGAGGTACATGTTGGATCTTGACACATAAAGAGGATGTGGTATATATATTCCTAAAAATGTCATTCATATGGTGAGAAAATCATTAAAGTTGGTCAAAAGAGAGTGGGTACTGATTAAGAGAGCAAATTGGCAAAGGCTCACAAGTGAGATGTTTGATGTGAGTGGCCTAGTTTCTTCCTTAGAGGATAGGCTAGGTGTTCATGAAATGCAAGCTCACCA
The DNA here is from genome assembly GCA_037957365.1 of Torreya grandis. Taxonomy (NCBI): domain Eukaryota; kingdom Viridiplantae; phylum Streptophyta; class Pinopsida; order Cupressales; family Taxaceae; genus Torreya; species Torreya grandis. The sequence goes on along the minus strand of JARHVA010010940.1, from coordinate 20,049 downwards.
AACTCACCAGCCTTCATATCCATTTTCCCAAGTTTCCTATTAGTCATATATGACCCCTGCTCATGAGCCAAATCAAAGATATCAAAGTCATCCTCTTCCTAATTAGTTATAGAAGAAAGTTGAGGGGAAAAATCTTATGTTTGAATCTAGTCTTGATAGGCAAATTGAGTTGGATAATATACATTTGAATTATTCCATGTTATTATCCAAATAATTGGATTTCAAGCCCTCATTTCCTTCTCACACTACATCGCCACCATAGACTTCAAATCCTAACATACTAAGTTGGAATATGATCTGGAATCTTGGGGAAAGAAAGAGGAGAAAAGTCTTGATGAAGAATGTGAAGTTGAGAAGACTCTTGATACTATACAAACTCCTCCCATCCTTCCTGAAGAAAAGTCTTCTAATACTAATATCTTAAACTAGAGTAAGATAGTAGAGTCATGGGTAAAGAAGGAAGATAAAATCATTGTTAAAGAATGTAAAGTGGATAATGGAGTTTATCCTTTGTAAGTCCCTCCCACCCTTCCTCAAGAAACTTCTTATGTTCTATGGCAGCCCTCATACACTCCTTATCCTCATGATGATTCCTATGAGATTCAAGAGAATATTTTCCAAGAGAACCTATCAAAGAAAATAGAAGAGTTATAGTAGAGATGAAATTACTAAGTCATGGTGTGATGGAAGGTTTAGACCCAAAAGAGGATCATATGCCTAAACACACTTCATATAACCTTCCTAAAGAGAGTCCTCAAAAAAAAAAATGTGAATGAGGTGTTGGTCAAGTGGAAGGAAGAAAATCAAGTGGTTTTAACCCAAGTGCTACCTCCCCTTTCTTAAGATCTTCCAAAAGAAACTCTTAATTTACATTTTCAATCTGATTTTGAACCCTATGTTCCATCTCCACCAACTAGTTCCTTTTGTCCTCATCCCATCACCCTTTACCTTGATGTAAATTTGGTGTGGGAACCTCAATAAGATTAATTGGTTGAGGAAATTTTAGAACTCTTACTTGAATAAAGTGCAACTCCTTGGCAACCTTATTGGGCTAGGTCATCGGATTTCAAGATGCCTAGTCTTGGCATCACTAGGTAGGAGTTTAAAGATGTCTTAGCCCTTGAAAAACAAGATCAGATTGTGATAGATAAGGTAAAATTTAAATACCCTCAAGAGGTCCTAAGTGATGAAGAAGAGGTAAGCTCTTATGTTGAGCTTCCTTGTTTGGTTGATAAGGAATAATACACTCCTTGTGTTGAAGAAGAAATCTTGGAAGATGTCTTCTTGGAATATAAAGAGGAAGATGTAGAATATTCTCTTATTTTTCCTCTTCATGATTCTGATCAATGTGAGATGATGACTTGTGGTAGATATTTGAGGACACTTGCAAAGAGTTTGAATCTCTCAAGGGCTCTATAACTCCTTTAGAGCTAGTTATAAGTGATGGTAAGAAAGATGACATTATCCAAGACGTCATATATAATAAAGATGACTTTGTCCAACATGTCATAGGTGAGTAAGAACAAAATCCACAATCATTTGGAGGTTAATATAAATCTCTATTGGCCTCTATGTTTTAAGGAACAAGAAATCATTCCTTTTGAGACCATGCCTACAACGAGGATGAAAGTTAACCATGAGAAATAAAGTGGTCAAAAAATTGAAGTATGTGTAAAAAATCAAGAGGAATATGTCTACATTGGAGACATGTTTGAAGATTATCTACTTGAGAACAAGTCAAATGAAGTGCCAAGGAATAGGTATGTTCCATCAAGTGTTTAATCTAAAGAGAAACATGATTGGCATTCTCATCCATCTCATGCAAAAGGAGACTCAAGAAACTTACATTTTTATCCTAAAAAGGGAGGCATGACTAATTTTTCACTGTATATAATAGTTGTTTTTGGATTCCCCTAAGTGTTTTGAGTATATGTGTATGTGTGTTTGCTTTCTTTTATTGTGTGTCCTTTGCTTTGTGTGGTTGAAGTAGTCATTAGTAGTCTTTGTCTTGAGAAAATTTTATATTAAATAGTCTAAGTACTATTTTTTATCTTAGATTTAGATGACTCATAATCCTAATGGACTGATAAGCCTACTGGTCTAGTTAGTATAGCAGGCATACTACACCTATGAGTCACTAATTTGTTGACAAATTTGACTTTTAGGTTAAACTGGGGCAACCCTAGGTAAAAACATGAGTTTTATGTGTTTTATGGGGGTATAATATCTTTTCATGATTTGTTTCATAGGTTAATTTATGTCAATTAATGTTATATGGGCTTTTATCAATTAGTTTTTATGTCCTTTTATCATTTTGGGTCATTTTAGGGGTCAAAAAGGTACATTTAATGCTTTGTATATGTTTTTTGAGAAATTTTAAGGTTTTAAAATGTTATTTCATTACCCATGTGTCATTATAAGTCTTAATTAACTAAAAATACTGAAATATGGTAGGTTATGCAAAAGAAAAATCAATTTTCTTAAAGAAAAAGGAGAAATTGGCACTTGTACAACCTCTTTGAGAAGTGTGCCACTTAGAAAAGGTTTAAATGTGACTCTAAATATTAAAAAATATTATTTAATTTATTTTTTTGATCTTTACATGTCATTTATTTCTCAAAACCATTTTTCTTCCTTTTCACTTTTCTAGACACACAAAAGTGACTTGTAGGTTCATACTTGGTACAATCAATACAAAAGGTTTTAGAAAGAATGATTTTGAGAGGTTTTTTTAAACTTAGATACATAAATTTTAATATAATTTTTTTTGATAATGATCAAATTTTTTTTATGAATCATCCACTTGAAGTTGACTGTGCAAATTTACCTATCAATCTATGCATCCTTCAGGTTTTGCCTTGGTTTAGAGAATTTAATACAATCTAGATGATAATATTTATTAAAAAGGATTTTTAATAATTTTTTTCATGTTATCCATGATAGGTTTCACATTTGGGTTGATTTAATAGTCCAAGTAACTCACTTTGCAATATGAGGTCACTATGTGTAGTTTCAACCATTTTCACTACTTTCAAAAAATTATATTATTTACAGATGATTAATATGAATTTTAAATGGTATATTACATTTTTAAATTATAATTGGTTCACCTCCTTATAGGTTTTGGTCTGACAACCCCATAGTTTGATCAAAAACCTATGTTTCTACGATGCTAGACCAATCATTCAATACTCTGCCTACCTTATTCCATATGTATAAAAATGATTTACACATTAAAATATTGTTTAAATAGGTCCATTTTATCAATAATGTGTGTGGATGGTTAAAAATAGGCTTAATATGCCCATAAGGCCTTTTTGTCCATCTTGCTCCTCCATTTCACACTCACTGTCCATACATAGCTAATATGCAGCTACATGACCCCTTGATGATGTCATGATGAGAGGTGAAAGGATTGATAGGGTTTTAAATATCTTAAGACTATTAAAGTACATTTAAATGCTTAGTGAAATCATCAAAGTGTTTAACATCTTTCACACTTTTTAGACAGCTCAATTGATCTACTGCCTATACATGGAGAAACTCACCTACAGGTAACCTGATGAAGACCTAAATACCCATGTCATATGTGGAAACAAGTGATATAATTCATGTTTTAAGTCACATCATGAGTTAAGAACATGGTAAATTTTTTGGAGGTGTCAATGGGGCAAGTAGAAGATGTAAATATCTTGGAGGAGTCAAAAGATCGTTTCAAGGCCTTTGTCCCTAAAAAGGGAAAACAAAGACCCATGAGTTTTTGGAGATATCATAAGACATGGTTTTAAATTATTTAAATGATTCAAAATGACCTGATATTGCATTATCTACATAGTTATATCAGATTACAAGAAATATAAGATTGATGACAAAGGGAAAGCGGTTATTTCAAGGTCTAAAGAGGGTACTCAAACCATTGTTTATAAGTAATGTTCACCTACAGGCCTCAGCCTAAGGAAGGCCTCTTACCTACCTAAATTTCAAGATAGATATTTTTAATATGTGTGGATGGTTTCAATAGTTGACATGAATATTGGAGGTATAAAGGTCATCAAAAGGTGTGATATTTGGTGTTTTGATTACCCAATTACATCCTCAGTCTATATAAGTAGCTTGAAGCATGCACCTATAACAACACAGGTAGGTAGTGAGCTAACATTAGTATTTGGGTAGTGTTTTAACACATCCAAGGTGAATACAATGTTTATTGAGATATCAATGGTTCTCATGGTCTAATGGAAAGATTCTCCATATCATAATTTAATGCCAAACATCCAAAGACAAACATAGGTAAGGTCTTAAGGGAAGGGTGTCTCAGCCAGGACAGTGGCCCTAGATTAATGCTAGAAGGTTGTTTGAATTTTTCAAATGAATAATTATAGTTAAAACAAGTACTTTGTGACCATAAAAATTTATAATAATGTCTTCAAACATCATAACTCAAGTCTAAGGAACTAGTATTTACCTACAATAGTTTACAAATAATGTCTCAGCCTAGTAGGGTATTGAATTGTGACCCTAAGCTAGATACCTCAAATATTATTTTGAAGACTACCAAAGAATAATATTATTTTGATTTTATGTTGTGTGAACTCAATTTAAATTCAAGGGATCTTTTCAAGCTATTACAAATCCCCAATAAGTTAATAAGCATCTATAGGTAGGAGTTATTGTTGGAGAATGGAACCACAGTCCAAAGGGCATACTTTGGGAGGTTGAAGTTTATGTAAAGGGATGAAATGAATGAATGGAATAAAAATTTTATTTATAACCCAAAATAATAAACTAAAAATTATTCCCAATTCAATATTCATGGAATGAATACCTACAGGTGGATCCCTATTTCTACAAACATAGTCATAATGAAACTCAGTTTTGATTGAGTAAAGAGAGTATAAAGGGGTCAGAGTGTTATGATATTATTTTTAAAAACTTTATTGTGGTTATTTAAACATAAATATACCTATTTAAATTTAAAAATAGAGGAAATATCTCCAACATGTCATAAACAAGCAATACATAGTCTATTTGGAAAGGGTTCACACACAGTCCTTGCCTGACTAGTCTAATTTGATTTTTGAGGTCTTTAGAGGGTCAAATGACTAAGGTAGGAGATAAAAATTTTAACATAACACCCTTATGACTTGGAAAATATAATAAATTATTAAATTTTTTTTGAGGAGGTAGGGGAGTTCCCTCTATTTTGTCTTAGATAGATGGCACTCCCCTCAATGCAAACCCTAGTAGATTAGAAGGAAAATGATAAAAGATGAATCAAAAAAGTGTAAATAAGGTTTTTAAAGATAAAAAAATACCTAGGAAAATCATGGAAGATAATAAAATATAGAATAAACTAGATAGGGTAGTCTGGACACCAAGAGTTGCAATCAGGCCTAAAGACAAGGTTGAGGCCTAGTGCTGGATGAGGGAGACACTTTCAATTATAATATTTATAAATCATTATAATTAATTTTAAAATGTTAATGGGGTATATATATATATATATATATATTTAAAAATCTCAAAATTTCAAATAAATCCTTAGGAGAATCAATTTTGGCTTGAGACCATTGTTAGGCCTATGCAATGAAGGAAGGGAGCTCGATAAGTTAGGTTTTGAGACTCACATATTTTTCGAGACTTTTCATGGGAGATAGATAATTTAATATGAGTTAGAGTATTTCCATATCAAATAATTTTTGGAATTTTTTTGAAGTTTGGATGTCCAAACTTTATGAACCAAGCTTAAGAATAAAAACAAGTCTAAAACCTTCCTAAACCCTTACAAGGACCAGTTTGTGAAAATGGAGTTCTAAATTAAATATAATGGAATATTATGAACATTAAACCTATTTTACCTTATAATGGACTCCATAAATATTCTCCACATTCTTTTTAGATGTAAAAACCTATATGGACATGGTAGAAACATTCTATTTTTTACCATTTTGTTGTGTTGTATAGGATACAAGAAGAGATTGAACATGAAATTTTTTTTTGGAGGAATATATAAATTTTTTATAACCCATAATATCAATTTAATACTCCATAACTACTCCTAATGGTTATAACAATAGCTCTCATTTCAACTAGTCAAAAACTGGCCTATTGGACAAGCTAGTAAAGAAGATGAAAAATTTCAAGTGAGCTCATTTTAAGGTGTGATTGATGATTATAAGGACATTTATGGTATTTAAATGTGTCATTAACTTTATCCCACATATTTTCATGATAAAATAATTGCAATTTCTAAGCCAAATGTGTAAGGTGCATGGAAGAACAATTTTCTAGATAATAGATTATGATTACTTCTCTCTAGGTGATTATAGATGACTAAGAATAAAAATAATGCATGGAGAGGAATTTATAATGTACTTAAACTTTATTAAACTAATTTTTACTTCTCATCATCAGTTACAGGACATTCAAATATCTCTAATCATGAAGGTATTTTTTTGAGCTAGTTGAGGAGTTTTCTTGCCACTTTTCATGAAGTTGGTGCCCTGAATTGACACTTGTATCTCCTAACCTTACATGTTTCATCCCATACCCAATAAAAATTCAAAATTAATTCCTTTAATTATCTTTACAAGTGTCCTTGTGACCTTTGGACTTCTCTTCTTCTATCTCTCTCTCTCAAGTTCTATAAGAACTAACCATTTTGGCCATTGTATGAATGCTCCACATGAGTATGGAAAAGACCTAATAATTTTTATACATTTTTATCAATAAAATTAATAATTTTTACCTCTTACATGAATATTTATCGTGTTATTTAATTTAATTTTGAATTTTCTTAGTGAAGACTATGGATTTCTTAGCAAGCTGTCATATTCTCTCACCTATTTATAGCTTCTTCTTGCAAGGCATGCGATGTCTTGTAGGAGATTTAAAAGTTTAAATTAGTTAGTATATTTATTATTTCCATTAAATTACTCTTTTATAGTCCTCTTATCTTTTCACATTCATCCATAACCCTACAATGTAACATTGATGCAAGAAGACATAGATTGGAGAGTGTATGTTTAGTTTGTCCTTTGATTTCAAGTGTAATATGCATATGGTTGGATGTCATAAATATATTTGGTTTATCACATCCCTTAGGTTAGTTTTATTTTAATTATATATCTCCCTTTTTATCCCCCAAAATTAGTAGTAGTTGCAATCCAAAGTGGTACATCAAGGGAGCTAGCCCTATCTAGAGACTCACCTCATTCCTTAGGATGCCCACAAGCCTAGAGGTGATTCCATTGTTCCACTTGGATGAGGAGATCTCTACATCTCCTCAAAGGATAAAAATCCAAGTGATATAAATTATAATACTTAGGACATATTATATTTTAAAAATTAATTTTTGTGGATCTAGTCAATATTAGATCCATTATGGAGTGGTCAACACCCAAAAAAGTGCATGAGTTGTGTAGTTTTATGAGTTTAATAGGGTATTATAGGAATTTTGTGCCAAATTTATTTAAAATATAAAATTTTTATCACCTATATTTAGTGTAAAGTTTATAATTTTATTTGGTTCGATAATTGTGAAGAAGTTTTTTAGGTTCTAAATATGAGGCTTACTTTAGCACTAGTGTTGTGGATTCTATATCTACATGATCATTTTGTAGTTATAATATATTATTTAGGATATGGGTTAAGAGGATTTATTATGTATTATGGTTTATTTTTAGCTTATGAATTAAGGAATTTTAATCCTTATGAAGAAAACTATGCTCCATATGACCTATAATAACTCCCATAGTGCATGTTTTTCAAGTCTAGAGGCATTCTTTTCTAAGAAATCCTTTTGAGCTTAAAATAGATAATTTGGGACTCAAGTATATATTTTCCCAATTAAACCTTAATGTTCATCAAAGGTGATGGTTATAGTTTTTATCAGACTAATTTTGACAATAACTACATTAATAAAAAAATAAAATAGAGTAATAAATTACTTTAGTTGTAGAAGGTACATATGACTTTAGCCACTATAAAGAGTACTTTTTGAGATCAAGTATTAAAATTCTCACCTAGAGATGAATTATAAGAATATGTAAATAAATAATTAGGTAAGAATTCTTAGGATAATAGATACAAAGGATCTTAATTTGAAAATGATGGATTTTTGAGATATAATGATAGAATTGTGTACTCAATAGGGAAAATTTGAAAAGTATTGTGCTAAAGGAGTTGCACAATGATCCATATTCAGGACAACTTGGAGTGATTAAGATCATAGCAGAATTAAGATCATTATATTTCTATAAGGGAATAAAAAAGGAAACAAGATAATTTGTGTTTATATGCTTATAGTGTCAATGAGTAAAGGTTAAACATGTGCATCTTGATGGGTTTATGTACCCATATTACATACCAAAATGGAAGTGGAAAGTTTTTTGGCATGGAATTTATCCAATGATTTATTATTTCTATAAATCATCATGACATGATATTCGTAGTTTTTTCATAAACTCACTAAGGTAGCTCATCCATTCTAGGTAATCTGATAAATGATGCACCAATGCCTGTCAAAAGGTTTTTAAAGGAGGTATATAGATTACATAGGTTTAAAAAAAAGATAATTTCATAAATAGACCCTAGAATGACCTCAAGTTTCTATCAAACTCTCAATTTAACATTGGATTCAAAGTTGAACTTTAATACAACTTACCATCTAAAAATAGATAGATAAATAAAAATAGTGAATAAGGTTTTATAGGATTTATTATAAATTTATTTCATGGATAAATAGTATAAATGGGAGGAATATTTATCATTGGTTGAGTTTGATTATAACACCTCATTCCAATTAGCATTAAAAATGGATATTTTGACTTATTATATGGTAGGAGGTGTAGAACACCAATAGTCTTGGAAAAGATAGAAGATAGAGTGGTCTTTAGACCTGATATGATTGCTGAATTAGAATAAAAAAAAATAATAATAAGGCAAAGATTGGCTAAATCCAATAATATGTAGAAAATTAATGTTAATCTAAAAATAACAAGGTAATTTTTAGTTGGAGATAAAAAAATTTGAGTCAAACCCCCAAAGAGTTCTATTAAGTTTGGTAAATTAGCAAAATTATCACCAAGTTATGTGGGACCCTTCGAAATTGTATAAATAATTAATGTTGTAGCATATAGACTTACTTTACCACCAGCTTTAGCTCAAATGCATAATGTTTTTCATGTATCTTATCTTAAGGAATATATAGCTAATCATTCACATGTTTTGGATTGGAATGCATTATAGGCTCTAGATCTAGGGTGGTCATATTAGAACCAATTATAATAATGGATACCCATAAACTTAGCTTGTGTAACAAGTATCATAATACAAGGTCTAGTGGGATAAATATTCTGAAGATAATGCTACATGGGAAGATTATAAGGAATTTTATAGGTTTTTTCCTCATTTATTTAAATGATTTATCTATTGAATATCAGTAATTAATTCTATAACTATTTTTTAAAATAAAATTAATTGGGATAATGATCTATTTTATGGGGGAAGGATATCACATCCTGTTCCACTCTTCAAAACTCTAGTAATATTAGAATGGGATGCAGAACTAATGATTAATAGTTTATAATTTTCATAGTATATCTAGATATTTTTGTTGTATGGTTAACATCTATACTATTTATTTCATGATTGGCTATGTTGGTTTAAATTTGCATATGCTTATGGATGTATTATGTTTTATGATCTTGTTTGGATATGATTTCATTTGTATATTTGATTTAAATTATAATAGTTCATTAATAATTATATATTTTGAGTACTTGATCATTTTGTTATAAGCTCACACTAACTACCTTGTGTTTAATCAAGGTAGCTTTAGGATTGTCCCACCCTCACAGAGTGGTATAGAGTGAGAGTATCATAGGGGAGTAGGATATAGATATCAACATTAGGTATAGAGAGAACTAAATTAAACCCACACAAATGCACTACACTTCTGATTTCCTAGAATGAAACAAATGATAATAAGTATTCTACAAAAATGTTAAGTGTTGATTTGTATTGTCTAAATTTGTAGTTAGTAAATCATGTTTGTATTTGTTTTGAGTTTTTTACTTGTCTTTATTAGAATAAATACATGAATTTAATGTATTGATTGTTTGTGTTTCCTTAAAATGTCAATATAAACTAAACTATATTATGTTTAACCATTGGTGTATGTTATCTTATATGAATATTGGGTGTTTATGGATCTTGTGTATGTTGTATAAATTTATGCCCCTTTTTGGTGAGTTAGGGGTGAAATAGAGAAAAATAACCCAAAGCAATTAAATTAAAGAGTTTTGTGATTTAGAGCTTTGGATTATTATTTGGCAAAAGTTTTAATAAGAAAAATTCCACGTATTTTAAATAGGAATAAATTAGGTTTTAGTGGATAGGTTTTGTTTAACTTGGACATTTTTACAATGATGAGGAAGTTGGATGTGGTGTACATGCTCAAAATTAGGGTAATGGACTAGGAATTAATAGGAAAAATATGTAGATCAGGCTTAAGTGAAGGTAAGTTCATATGAAGGATGGAAAATTTAGTAGGAGAGGGGAATGACCATGAAAAAAATTGATGAGTGTAAAAAGGATAAGAGGAAGAAAAATATTAGAATGGGGGAGGAGATAAGGAGAAGAGACTTATCAAGAAGGAGCAAAAGCTACCATTACATACATTTAAGTGGTAGCCTTCATAAAACTAGGTTAATTGAACTTTGAGTTTGGAATTCTGAGTCGATTTTAGATTCTTAATAAGGAACAAATGAGAATTTGTTTCTTTGATATGGTTGAAAAATGTATTTCATTGAATGTATGTAATGGTATATTTGGTAGATAAAACCTAGGGTTTTATCTTTTTATACCTAGAGATGGAACTCAATTCCATCTACAAGCCTAAAAAACATGATGATGATCCTTTATTTTTTAAAACAAATTTAATGTATATGATGTAAAAAACTAGTGGTTGATATTTATAGACCTAGGGATGGGACTCAATTCCATCCATATGCCTATATACATGAAGTTGAGTCTTTTATTTTAAAATAATGGAAATATTATTGACTTTTGAGCCACCATTGAGAAATACCTTCACTGTAATATTTAAATATGTATGATTATATAGTTTTTGACTTGTGTGTAATGGATATTGAAACTTTCTCCTAGTATTATTAAAACTTTGTTCTTCCCAAACCATTAAAACTTAATGAGTATAAAATGGAAAGTTCTTGAATTGATTAAAAACCTAGGATTGGGTAGTGATTTGGAAGTATTATTGACCCAAGGATTGTTTTTAAATTTGAATACATTATCTTAAATTTTATAACCACAGTGGTATATATAATAATTAGATGTATATTTTTGAAGTTAACATTTATGTAGGTTTATATATTATCAAAAATAAGTAAAAATAGAAGAAATTTAAGTATATTTTTGGATAATAATATACCTCTAGAAACTTGTGAAAATTGTTAAGGTTTGTATAAAATGGTTGTAAAAATAATTAAAATCATATAGATGCAAAATACATTAATAAACTATTTAAAGTGAAAATTAATTTATTTTAAAGAGTTGGAAGTATTGTAAATTTAGAATCATGTAGCTTTATTTTATAGCTATGTATCCCATGCCAAGGTATTTAAGTTACTAGGTAGTTTTGTAACTAAATTGTTATTGTGATATAAATTTTATATGGCATAAAAATGTATATACGTACGTGTGTGTGTCCATGCGTACATACATGCATATGTCCATGAATTCACACACATGTATGCACATGTGTGTGTGTGTAGAGAGGGAGAGAGAGAGAGAGAGAGAGAGAGAGAGAGAGAGAGAGAGAGAGAGAGAGAGAGAGAGAGAGAGAGAGAGAGAGAGAGAGAGAGAGAAGAGAGAGAGAGAGAGAGAGAGAGAGAAGAGAGAGAGAGAGAGAGAGAGAGAGAGAGAGAGAGAGAGTATGTGCATGCATGTACACATGCATACAAATGTTTGTGTGGTGTGTTGCACATGCACACATGTGTGTGTAGACACACACACACATAAGGAAAACATATTCATTAATTTTGTGTGTAAATACGTAAATAAAATGAATACTTATGGGGCTGAAGTTGAACATAGTGTTTATTTTCTATTTGGAGATACATGTAAAACTATAGGTGTATAATAATAATGTTTAATTAGTGTTATATAGTTGAATATATACAATTTAAATAGATATTATTTCATTGGATACACTTTAGTTCAAATTAATTTAAATAAGAGGAATGAAGAGTTGGTATATGCTAAAAATACACTTTTAGATATTATATTATTTTGTAATGATTATTTAGGATCTATAAACTAGCATGGATGAATTGCATTATAATTTATTAAGTAGTATATTATATTAGTTATAAATATGAGATTTTTACAAAATAAGAAAAATTATTAAATTGTCATTAAAAGTTGAAGACTATCAAGAATAAAATAGGAGGCTTAGGGGCTTGACTAAAATTTAGAGGAACCGTGATTTTATATTTATAATCGATTTTGAGATTACCTAATTTATTTTTCATTAGATACTATCAGAACCTCATATGGTTTTTGTGTTAAGAAAAAGAGATGAAATTGTGAAAATTATATAGAGTATATATATATTACTTGGATTTTTATTATAGACATAAAAACATATTTGGGGTTGAATTGTAATTCATTGAAAATAACCTATATATGACATTATTGTTTGAGATACTATAAACAATGTCATTGTTGATGATTGCTTTATACCTAGTATTTCATAATTTATTTGGATTTGTTATTAAGTTTTAATCTATATTTTATTATGCCTTGAATATGTATGTGAAATTTATTATGCATGCTTAATTTTTATAGTAGGTGATAGATAGAGAAGGGTGTATCATGCAACACATATACCTACCCCCCTGATATCATATTGTAAATTATGATTCAATAGCAGAGAGATTATGTGAATAAAATTGACTCATATCCATGAGAGATCTAATTTATATAATGAAAAAATTTGGAATAAAACTAATGTTATAGCTGAGACGTTGTCATTCCACTATAATTTATAGTTTACATGTGTATGTTGATGTCATATTAGATAGAGGATTATTTTCCATGGTCTATGTGACTACTACATGTATTATTGATTTTACACATATGGGTTCTAGTTGATTTCTTGTTATCTACATTACTTTTATTTTCCCCCTCCATGAATGTAAGGGACACTCCCACTAGGGAGGTATGTGAGACACTAGTGGGTATATGGATGGAGGAAAAATTACCATTGATGATGCTCTCCTTCTCTTTAACTATTCAACCATTTGGGAGTCAAACTCATGGCTATTTTTATGGATCATTGAGTTGTTTGAGTCTTATTTTTTATTGTTATAAATTATATCTTGTATATTTGATTTTTTTACTGAAATTTAATATGTAGTACATTATATTTGATGACTATTCAACACAAACATTAGGAGCGGGTTGAGACTTATAAATATTTTTGAATATTTTAAAAACAATGGTTGTATTCTTATTATATAGTTGTATTTGAGAATTATTCTAGTTTAATGATGTAATTATATATATTTAATATTATTTTCATGAGGAATATTCATGTAATACTCTATTATAGGCTATTTGAAAACTAAATGGATCATATTATAACTAGTGGACAAATATATTTATGTAATTATTACTTCATATACATTTATTAGTCAAATAGTGGAATACACAGATGATTATTGATGATGTTATAATGTATTCTATATGTATTTTCAAAAAAAAAAAAAATTAGTAACTTTTATGTAACTCAATGGGGTTGTAACATAAACCTAGCTACCATGGATCTTGGGTCTTAGAATGAGATTCTTAAAGTCATCCCCTACATGGTCACACAACAACAGAATGCCATGTTTTTTGACTCCTTTCTCCCAGGAAGAAATCAAGAATGTGGTATTTGAATTGAATAGGGATAAAATTGTTGGGTCTTGATGGCTTTCTTATAGATTTATTTTAAGTGTTTTGTCCAATCATTAGAGAAGATGGAATTGTTGTTGTGGATTTCTCAAGATAGAACAAAAATGTTAGTATTAATATCAATTGTACCTTTTTCTCTTTTATTATTAAAGGGGGTAACCAAATAATCCTTTTTGTAATTAAAAAAATAATTTCATTGTGTAACACCATTTACAATAATCATCACCAAAGAATTTTTTTTTAGTCTGAAATCTTTTTATCTCCCAGTTGACATTGCCTGAGCAAGGGGGGTTTTGTTATGAGGTGACATATTTAGGATGAAATTATTATGTTTTCATGAATTATTAAAATCATTAAAAACCTCAATAAAAAAAAATCTTACTCATAAAACTTGACATTTATAAAGGCCTATGATAGATTCAATTGGATGTTCCTTTATAAATTCTTGGAAAGGTTCAACTTTGCAAAGGATTAGTGTGAATGCATTTTTTAGCTACATATCTATCCTAAAACTCTCCATTTTTATTAATGACAAGCTAATATGATTTTTTTGACTCCACTTAAGGACTAATACAAGGGGTTCAACTCTCTCCTTTCCTTTTCATCCTAATGCTATAATCACTAAGTAGGGTTATTCAGAGTGTGAAGAGTAGGGGGACATATTGAAGGTCTCATTATGTCATCATGTTTGGGTGACCTTACATGTCAACCATTTTTGGATGATAAAATTTTATTCAATAAGGCATATTTAAATGAATCTCTTTATTTTTGTAAATTATTAGATCGATATTATTTGGTCTATGGGAAAGAGGTAAACTATGTCAAATCATAAATTTATTTCATCAACAAACCTAGAATATCTCAACCTAAGTTAGCATAGTACTTGAATTATAAAATAGGAAAGCTTCCTTAAAAAATAAATAAGGGTTCCTATTTTTTTTTATAAAGGGTTAAATATTATATGTGAGACAATTTGTTAAATTTATCAAGGAGTATACTTAATTCTTGGAAAGGTAAATTTATATCTTTTATGAGTAGATTGAATCTCATCAAAATCTATTCTTAGTGCAATCCCAATATATCTCCTATTTATGATGCACCCTCTAGTGAATGTGATCAAATAAATTAATAAAATTAAAAAAAAAAAAAAAATCTATATGGTAAGTTAGTGAACCAATAAAAATAATTGTATTGGCAAAATGGGATCAAGTGTGCAAAGGTAAATATGATGGTGGTCTAGGGGTCAAGAACATGACAATTCAAAATTTAAATGTAGGGGCTAAGATAATTTGGGAGTTTTATTCAAACCCCTTAGTCCATTGGAGAAAAAAAATTTCAACAAAATTATTTGGATTCATTGGATCTAATTGAAAATTATGACCTTTGCCTTTCCTCTAGTTGGGTCTCATCTATGGAACTTCATCCTCTACTACAAACCTCTCATCTCTTAGCATATTTCTTGGGTCATCAACAATAAAAATGCAATCATATTTTTGGGATGATTATTATAATGGGAATAATTTTATTTGTAAACCTAAGGATATCTATGAATCGAGGGCACTTCTTTCCATCACTTGGGAAAATAAAAGTAACTAGTTACCTTAACCTTGGAAAGCATGGCTTGATGGTGATTTATTAATCCAAGTCTCTTGACACTGCCCCCCATTTAGGATGAGAAAAAAGGATTTATTTGATCTTATCATAGATAAACATAAGGTTTTTATGAATAAAAAAAGAGGATATGATATGTATATACTATCTCATGTACTAGTGTTTATAATGCCAATTTAGACTATCGGTTTGGCAAATTACAAGGAGTACAAAAATCATGTTAAGTTGTTATGTTGGAGTAAAAAAATGTCTAGCTTAGGCTAGGTCATTTGTTTGTTAATGAAAATAATAAAATAAATTTATTCAATATATACTTAAGAGGGTGGGATAGTGTGGGCCATCAGGATGTTTCTTATGTAATTAATAAGAGGAGAGAAATGACCATTTATTATACTTATGCCCATTTGTAGTGGAATGTTAGGACTAACTTAGCATCAAGTTTAATTGGCATTGGGTTCATGCACCCTATTTGGTTTAGGACTTACCTTATTATAATTTAGGTAGTAATAATAATATTTAATACCTCTATTGATTGTAAGTTGTACCATCCTCATCTGGACACTCTAGAAGGAAAGTAACATGTGTAGCTTTTATGATCACTCTTTACCACTTATATAAATTCATGTATACAAGAAGGTGATAACCATTTATTCATGGGATATTTTTTCTCAATAATAATTATATCTTGATTAACATTCCCCCCATTAATTGGTCAAGGGTAAATAATATCCCCTCATTAGCTCATAAAACCACTACTTGGATTTTTTTTCCCTAGCATGATATTTATGTTAAACTTTGATGGAGTAGAAAGAGGAAATTCAGGCACTTTTGGAACAAGATTATCTATTATGGACTATTATATTTATTTGATCAAATCCTTATTATTTAAATTACAAGATGAAATAAAAAAAAGAAGTTGAGGCATAAGTAGTATTATTGGGCATTTAGTTGGTAATCAAATGTGGTATTTAGAAACTAGTTATCAAAAAGGGATTATAATATCATTGTGGATGCAATGATAAATTTATAGGCTAAGGATTGAAATCTCAAGAACTTTATGTTAAACATTTTGATGTATTTAGATAAACTAAAATCTTGGATGTTTAGACACTACTATAGGGAGTTAAATAAAAAGGTTGACTTCCTATAAAATTGGGGGGGTCAACTAGAATAATGACCTAATCATTGAAAATCATTGGGATACATGGTTAGACACGGAGGATATTTATCAATTATAAGCATGGAAATAGTTAGGAGAGGCCATCTATTATAATGATATGTAATTAGGTTAAGTCATCAATGATATGATGTGCCCCAAATGTTGAAGCATGTAAATTACATAAATTATTTTTTTTATAATTATGGGATGATGATGCATTTGGGAGAATTTTAACCATATCTAGAGGATTTAATATTTATTTATAAATATTTTGGGTACCCCATTTGATGGTATCCATGAAAACTTCAGTGAAAAACCTAGTAGTGATTGTTTTAGTGCTTTCCATTAAGGATGACAAGTGACAAATGTATTTCTATGATTGTGTTTTAGAGCATAGGGTGAGGATAATTTTTTTGGACCCTAAATGTGTAAGTATTGGATGTAATGAATTTTTTTTATGGTTCAGGAATAAATCTAGGAAATATAGTGAAGCAAGACCACTCATGATGTATCATAGAACTTTGACATCAACTTTTTTTGAGTGGTCAAGGATGGGGAAGTAACTAGAAAGGTGGTTGAAATGTTTTTTGTGGCCTATATTTCAAGATGGAATTTGCATGTGGTTAAAACATATTAGAGATGGAAACTTTCCCCAAGCTTCCCTTCTATGGGTCAAACTCTATGGGGTTGATTCCACTTGTAGTCTTTAATTAATTGGAGGAGCATTATGTAAAATTATTTGAGATACTAGACCATATCTATGGAAATTCCAGTCATGAGGGGGATGTTGGCCTCCTTTTTTAGATGAAATAATGACACCATTCCATTCCTTGGACAAGAATTTAGGCTGTTTTCAAATTTTAAATAGTTGAGGTTGATGGCAAAGAACCCAATCAATTTTTTTTGATGACAGGGTGTATTAGTGGCCATAAGGGCCTAGATGGAAAACAAGTTAGGGGTATGTATCTTTTGTAAAATAATGTAATGCAAAGAATAGTCTCAATGCACATGAAAAGGAGCCTATAGGCCATGGTGGATGTGGTGGAATCAGGAAAGGTCTTCCCCTGGTAAAATTCACATAGGAAGAGCATGGAACATAAGTGAAGGATGGTAAACCAAGGCATAAATTTATTCACAAAGGCTCCTATATGCTCTATAAACCAATATGGATGGTGGTTGATCTCAACTAAAAACTATGAAAGTTTTGTGCACCACCATGATAGAGGTTGACCATGAAGACTAACCTAGAAGTGGTCAAAATAACACATAAATCTTATTTTAGTCATGTCAATGTTCACAGTAGTTATTTTGAGGGGTTTTTGGTGGCATAGGCATGCCCTTGGGGATTTGATATTTTTTTGGTAATATAATAAGGTTTGTTCCCTACTTGATTTTGGTCTACCCCATTTTTATGGGTGTTTTCCAATTTGTAATGGAATGGTTGTGTTCTCTAGTATAAGCCTCTTCCTTCCACATTTATTACTTTATTTTTACATTTGTATGGGTGAGGTCACTTTGCAACACTCAATATATATCAAAAAAAATTATGATGAAGGTTTATCATCCATTTATCCAATAGTGAATGCAATATATCATGTGATCTATCTTATAATCAATCAAACTGAAGTGGTCACCTATTAGTAGAGGCACATGGTTTGACTATAGCATGTGTTCTGTATATGAAATATTTTCCTCTATGTAAATTTTTTATCATTTGTTATTTGGTAGGTACTAATGGTTTTGGAGAAGTTAATTTTATAAAACTAAAGTGGTTCCTAATTATTCTTGGTTTTTTTGCTTTGCTTTAGGAAAATTATTTGTAACATGTTTTCCTTTTGCTAGAAAAATGTATAATTTTGTTTTGGCATTAGGCAAAGCACATACATATTTATGCTCATTCCAATATAAAATTTTAAATTAATAAAATCTTTTATGCAATTCTCTTTCTCCAATTGGATAAATAAAATATAATTATGAATATAAATTATGTTTCTAAATTTGATTGGGTGTAGTTTAAGTAATGCAAGATATCCTTAACTCTAATAGTATACTTTCAAAGTGATTCCTCCTCATTTTGGGTTAAGTCCTATAAATTATTAAATGGTAGCTTGGGTAATATGTACTTATTAAATTAGATAAGAATACATCCTCAATTTTTTTAAAGGTTGATAAGGAACCATTTTAGATTATATAGAACTAATAAAGAGACTCTTGTGTTAAAATTCTATGGAAGGATTTTAATAAAAATTGTCCATCCTTATCCCAATGTTCAAAGGAGTTTATATATTATTTCAAATGATTTGTGTAATATACTTTTCCATCAAAGGAAGATAACATAGATATGATAAAGGTGGATGGATATGGATGATTAAAAACATCTCTAGTAAGGGGTTGGTCCTCTAATATATTTTCATTAAAAATTATCCTCATGGGAGGAAACTTGAAACTTAAGAATAGTCATTTATTTTTTAAGATACTCCATGGTATTCATAAGATATAACATATCAATAGGATTTATTGGTAAATAGGTTGAATAATTACTTAGAGGTCATAATTTTCCATCCATATGGAACATAGGAATAATAGCCTCTTTATTATCTTCATTGTACTTTAGGATAGTATCATCATATGGTTTGGAAATATTAAGTAGAGGAGCATTTTTTTCAAAATAAGTAACTATAATATGTTGTATATAATTAAGTTTAATGTCACTCTCTTGATTATTTTAAAATTATTATCATAAGAGAGGATTAAGAAACGTGGTTTAACTTTTTTGATCTAAATTTGAAATATTCTTTTGAGCAAAAAATATAAAGGAGGGAGTAGGAAGGACATTTTCTAATTGATTTACAATAAAAGGGAAAACTCAAGCCTCATTTTCATTTTTGAGTTCAAACAAATGAGGGAAAAAGAATTCAATTCTAATTTATAGTTTTTTTGCTTCATGATCATAGTAAAAAGAGACATTTGATGCAAAATTATCATTTTTGTCATGTAATGGACTTTTGAATTTATTTTTTGTATATTGTACAAGTTTAGATCAAGATGTAGAAAATTTATTTGATAATGTTGATTCATAAAGAAATGTCTTTTCAATTAATGATTTTAAATAATTTGTATTTTCACTTTCATCTTTCCAAAAAAGTAACTTAGGGGAAGAAGTGATACATGCATGCTGATCATTACAAGCTAGAGAATACAAAGTATTTTCATTAGTTGTATTTGAGTGATCTAAAAAGGAACATGGTTTTTAATTTTATAATTAATGTGGAAATAAGGCACACACTCACTTTATTCTC
>JARHVA010010939.1:0-110149 GCA_037957365.1 Torreya grandis | reverse complement strand
ACATTCACAAAGGGTCAAATTCATAAATAGTACAAAATTGGTTACCCAAGCATAACTCAAAAAAACAAAAGGATCAAAAAGAAAAATCAGAGCAAGAAATAGTACCACAAGCACAAGTAAAGCATAAAATAGATGCAAATATACCTCTCCAAAATGAGACTTAACTTTCAAATCAGTATGGGTTTGGTCAAAAATATCTACAATAGTTTGATTATCAAGGTCAAGGGTTGGGTAATCATCTTCATGGCATCACTACTCTTATTCTAGTAGTTAATAATTTTTATCACCAAGGTTTGGGATTTATTAAACATCCTGAGGAAAATCATTCATAGACACAACTTAGCAATGGAAAAAGATCCAGATACAACAAAAGTCAACATTAGCATTCCATTGGTTCAAAATCAAGATGATAATGATGAGTGGAACCATATAAGTTATTATGATTTCTAAGATACCAAAAATAAATTTAAATATTTAAAGTCATATTTTTATCCATTCCTTCATGCTTCATAATCATGCATGATTCCTTTGTTTGATACATGACACCATTATAGGGAGTCTCTTATGAGACTCATCGATTATTGTCATTTCTTCTCATCTTACTTGTATATAGTTTTTTTTTACTTGTACATTGCTTATTTTAAATTACTTGTACATAGTCTCCTTATGATTGATTATATATAGTTTATTTCAGAAACTCAAAATATCAAAAATAATATAACATGTCAAAATACAAAAAACATCAAAATTTTCCAAATACAAAAACATTCAAATTAATTAAAAACACCAAAAACATTTCAATTGTATGCATTCTCCATGATTTACATTTATAATGCCATGGTAAATTTATATTTTCTACTTTATACTATTATTTATCATTTTTTCTACATTAACATGCTTCATTTGATCTTCTTTGAGTGTATGCAATGACATCTAGATCCTTGATTGCTTCACTCTACCCATTGATGGGGCATCCTAATTCTACATTCGAGACATACATCAATATATCTACCCACTAGGCCCATATTCTACATGACTACACCATCTAGGTTATGTCATTTCCTCACCACACACTCTAGCTATCATGTTGATGTACATTAATTACTATCTTACATAGATTACTCTATTGACATTCACTATTCTATAGCACTTATGTATTTCTTAGTATATACCTAGTCTTATACTACATATTTTATATAATTTCACTTCTTACTTTGATTAATTAGATGCAATTACATTTCCACCATATTACATGATTTCCTTTCTTCCTTTTCATAGTTAGATATGATTGCATTTCTTAGTTCTTGTTATATGTCTTATGTGTGCCTTTTCCAATGTCCTTTATTTATACGTTTATATGTGATTGTGGCCCTTGTGTCAACCTTACTTGTTTTCAACTATATGTGTATGTGGCATTTGAACATGCCTTGTATGATTGCTTTATATTTTGAGTGACATGTGCCCATGTCCCTTATTTGCTTATCCCCTGGGCCACTCTATTGTATGATTCTTGATTCTTGCCTTGTGTGTTTGGTTCTTATTTGCTTCTCAGTGTTTGCAATGCCATGATCCACATCATGCATTATCTCATTCTCTTGGATGCCATGATGGACATCATACTCCATCTATCCTTGAAAAATAAAAACTAACTAGACTTTTTAGTTTCATTTTAATACATTACACATTATATTACATTGTTACATCTATCTAGGCATACCCCTATTGATCTAACAATCTTCAAAACAAACTATGCTATATCTTGAGACTTATTTTCAAATATCATTGCTATATCATGTATTTTTTATCATAACACAATTTCAAGGATATTTATTCTAAGGGTAGTCATTATAGGGTCTTCATTCCTACCCTCAAAAAGAGGGGGAAACAATCAGGGATTTTGTCGCAGAGATCAGAGCCCTCTATCAATCAAAAATTAGTTTTCAGCAAACTAATAATAGTAACCACAACCCAAACAAGGAAAAACTTAGGATTATGTGAATAGTAATTTTTGAATAGTAAACTTAGAGCCATCTTTTTGTGAATAAATCAAGACAAATCACATCACAAAGACAACTAGAGCCCTCTTTTTGAATTGAATAGAAAAATTAGAGCCCTCTTTTTATATATTCACATAACTCAAAAAAAATAAAAATATAATTGTACATAGCTTCTTGATTGTTCCATCATGTTCCTCCATTATTTTCACATGCAATGATTGATAAATTATTATAATCCCTTGTATTTTTTAACTTTTTGGCCTCATATCTATTCTTTTTCACTTTCCAAATATGAACAATCGAAAACAGTGATCAAAATTTCTATATTTTTCCATTTATTTACCTTTCTTCACATTATGTAATGATCAAATGTCATTTTATGTCAAGGATAAAACTAACCAATTATGGACATGAATCAATACCATTATTTTCTTAGTTAACTAACCCTACCTTATTCCAATTTCTACTTAGAAATCATAGTTTAAGCACACAAGAGCCTTAATACTTCTAATTTTTATATATTTGACTCATTTTTAGTATGTAATTCATTGCTTTCCATGAAAAACTCTATTTTATTATGCTATATTATTCATACATACTACATAATTAAAAAAGTGTACATTTGATGAAACAAGGATGTACAATTAGTCCTCTTTAAACTATTTAAGTTCCTTGCATAATTTTAAAAATCATAATTATAATACAATGGAGCATATTGCTCATACATGCCTATACAATCACTTATAATGCATATTTCACATTAAAATGTGTCATAGATTTTTTAGATATTTCTCATTTATTATAATTTTTATACCTTTATTATCACTTTTTTCTATTTTTCTAAGTTTAAAAAAATGCAAAAATACAAAAAAATCATGTATGGAAAAAATTAAAGAAACATTCAAAATATTCTAAAAAATGTAAAATCATGACCTAAGCATGATTATAAATATATTTTACATCTTTGATATATGTTATTTATCTTTTGATTAATAAATATAATACTTTTTTCTATCATATGTGCATTTCACTAGTATTCATGAGTGTCATATAGGAAATACACACTTTACAAAGACTAAGATGTTGCACTTTCCTCTACACATTAGCCTTACTAAATGGGGGCCCTATTAAATATTGTGACCCATATGCCCCCTTTTATTCAAAATGGGGGATACCTATAAAAATATCATGAATCAGAGATTTAGGGTCCTTTATTTTATTCTTATCAACAACACCTACTTAATTCCTTAGAGTATACGTCTCCTTGATTTCTCGAGAAATAACAAGCCTCTTTTATTTTTATGATTAAGGAATGTTTGTTATTTTATGAATTATGGTGTTAAAATTGTAGATTATATTTCATTGAAATATCTCAGACTCTCATTCCCTTCTTGGATCAACAAACTCATTTCCCTTTATGGTAAATCAAAATCTCAATAATTGATAACTAAGTTTTAAATGTATCATGATCTTCTTAATTTCTTACTTAATCTCTTTTTGGTGAAGTTTTTAGATCTTGGGAAAGCATAGATAAATTAGAATGTCCCACATCATCATGTTTCAGAGTGGTCAATCCCTCAACCTATCAAAGATGTCAAGGCCTAAGAGAGCTTGATTAAATAAGAAGGCACCATGTCACCATGTGTCATAGTGGCCAATCCACTAGACCTGTTAGAGATGTCAAATCCTGGAGGAGCATGACCAAATTGGAAGGAACCACATCACCATACTTTAGAGTGGTTAGTCCCCCATACTTATCAAATATTTCAAGGCCTAGGAGAGACTAGCTAAATGAGAAGGTGTTAGGTTTCTATGTGTTAAAATGGCCAGTCCCCAGACTTTTTAGAGATGTTAGATATTAGGATAGCTTGGCCAAATGAGGAGGCACCATGTTTCCATGTGTTAGATCATTCATTACCCCAGACCTATTAGATATGTTAGAGCTCAAAAGAGCCTAATTGAATTGTAAGGTGCCATGTCATTGAGAATCAAAATCACTAGTTCCCTAGACCTGTCAAAGATGTTAGAGCCATAGAGAGCTTGAATAAATGAGAAGGCACCCTAACATCAAGTGTTATAGTGGCCATTCCACTATAACTATTATATATGTTATATCCCCCTAGTTGAATGTGAAGGATCCATATATTCTCATATGTAGATGAACTAGCAACCACCTAAGGCCCTCCTAGTTCCCTTAGACTCTTCTCACTATATGTTTTTTGGAGGTATAACTTTAGTGAAACTCAGTCTATAATGGTATAACTATGTAAATGTCACTTGGTTGAATGATCAGTGTATTGAGTTCATTGTATACCTAGATAATTCCCTTTTCTACCTTACCCTTCCCTCTTTTTTGTGATTTTTCTTAGAAATTGAACTACCCTTTCCCCTTGTGTTTAGAAATAATAAGATTAATACTCAAATTATCATAACAATATTTGACCTATGTATAAGACTTTATATTTAAATTTTAGTGGTGATGGTGCATCTTTTGGAGACTATTCATGTAGATTCTATTTATGAAGTCAAATACCTAAAGTCATGCCCTATATAGATATTAGATTAGTCCTAAAATGGAGAATTAAAGTCCATAGTTTTCCCCACTTTACCCTTTCAAGGAGTTCCCAATATCATGGGAATTTCATGAGGAGTAGATTGGAGCAAACAATAGTTGGTGTTAGGAGGGGCTTATTGGAATACTCCATGTTGTTATTGGTTTTTTTATGAGTATGTAAAGATTGGCTTGTTGGTAATAATGTTCCAACTACTATTTAATTATGAATCATCCTTGATATAAGTTCACCTATTACCAGGGCTAGGTCCCACCAAGGTCGATTGGTAATTTCCCCCTGCTTTTCCACAAAAAAGCTAGGTCTAACTAACCTAGACCTATCATGATTCCCTTTAGTTCATCCCTACAATCTATCCTAAATTTTTAGCCCAAAATGGTACGATTAGCTAAATCTACTATTAACATCATAGGATTCATCCATGATTTACCCTAGAGTAGGAAAAACCATGGAAGAACACATAACATCCTACAAAACTTCCCTGAGACTTCTAAATGTAGAACATGAAGATGTGGCATGGAATATTTTCCCCTTTACCTTAATGGAATCTATATATAATTGGTTCTTAAACCTTCCTAAAGACTCTATCCCAAGTTGGGACCATTTCAATTTTGCTTTCCTTGCCCAATTTGGGTAAGTGATAGACCCAATCACTCTATACCAATAATTTGCTCGCATCAAAACCTAACCTAATGAGCATATTCAAAACTTCAATGCTAGGTTTCAGAAGTCTATAGTTGGGTCAACATGATTTATCAACCTAACCCTCAACTAGCACTTAAATTTTATAAAAATGTGTTAGACCCTTAGACAACCATGTTCTTAAAAAGCAATGCAACCAAAGCAGACTTATCCTCAATTTATACAAGGGCTATCAAAGTGGATAGGAAATTAAACCCCTAAGGTCACATGATGACCCCCACTCCCAACATGCCACCACAAATTATTGTATTGAAATTATTTCCCAACATTAATCATAATTCCCCAATGCTTCAATTGCTCCCTATAACACATCAACTCTCATTGAGTAATCCAACTTTAAATAAATAATCAAGTTACCTAAACCCAGGGAGCCATGAACTGATCCCCTAGAATCAACACCAAGTAATGTATGCCATGGCTAATACTACCAAAACTATATCTCAAGAATCCATTAAGATTGAGTTAGATGCCATTCATTGGATGGTACAAAAACTTAGAAATGACTTCCTAGGGATATAAAGATAGGTGAGTAACTCTAGTGCATAAAGTTATAAAAATAAATTCACATATTAAATACCAAATAGGAACTATATCCATCCTCACAATCCCCTAAGAACCTTCACCCAATAGGCTACAAAAATCAATATCTTTGAGATAGCCTTGCCTAATTGGTCTCAAGTGTATAACACAACATCACATAGGAACTAGACTACACAGAGTTCAATTCTACTTTCAATATATTCCATAAAAAATGGAAGAATATGAGGTGGTCCCCAATCATTCTAAATCCTCCAACTCAAGTAAAGCCCCTACTACTGCTATGGTGTTATAAACTATGGATTTCACTAGCTAAGAATAAAATGAGTGAGAGGAGGGTATTAGTGAGGTGCAAACATTTTAATATTTTCAAAGGAGAAACTATTCCCTCAATAATAGGCAACAAAAATAACCCCTTACTACCTTAACACTCTTTAATAATGGTGCACCCCACCATACCAAAATGCAAGGACTAATCCTCCACCTCTAAGGCCTCAAGAACCTAAAGCACCTTTGAAGACCCCACCAGTAAAAAGTAAAGGAGGTTACAACATAATAAAGGATAGTAAAAATATCAAGTCTAAGAATACCCTTCATGAACTTATTCAAATCATAGAGTAATTGTATCTCCTATTAAAATCTTTGACTCAAAATCTAACCCCACAAGCCCAACCAGAGCTGAGAACAACACGCACCAATGTGCTCATTCAAAAGAATAATATGGAGCTTCCCCCTTTCCTTTTATCCATATGATTATTTGTAAATAATCTAAATAATTTATTATTATATTTAGGATCCTTAGTCAATGTTATGCCAGTAGGCATATGTGAGAAAACTTAGTCTAACCCCGATAAAGTTAGATAAGGTAGTGGTCTATCTAGACAAGTTAGAAGTGAAAGTGATAGGAAAGTTACTAAACATCCACATCCAGTTGGAATCTAAGCCAGGATTCAAGACTTCATAGACATCTAAGTGGTGTATACTATTGAATCCTACAACACGCTCCTTAATAGATATTGGTCCAAAGCCTTGAATGGGTTTATGGCCATAGATTTATACCATATGTGGTTGATATTGACCAATTTGACAACAAGTCAAATTAGGTCAACCCCCTATAGTTGAAAACTTATATACAGGTCCCTTAGAGTGTTAAATGTCTCCCATGGTCCTAATTAGGTCATTTCTAATGTGTTTTAGCTTTGTCATATTCATTTTTAGTCCCTAGTTGGTCTTATGTCATCTAGAGGTCACTTTTGGGGTCATTAAATAGAATTTTACAAGTTCCCCATCAAATATAAAGGTATCCAAGTGTATTTTAATGTATATTATGTCAAAATATGTTATCTATCAGTATTTTAACTAAAAAATTATAGGGTTCTAAGTTGAAAAAAATAAAAAGGTTGAAAAAGGAGGAAGTTTGAATAGTTATACAATTTGTGCATGATTTTTGGCATGTGTGGCTACTTTTATAGTGTCTCTTTAGGTTCCCTAAACTCACTTTCATTATTTAAAATCTTTGAAACACCTAAAACTAATAAAAACCATCTTATCTTATCTATCACTCTCCTAGGCAAGCAAAATTGGTCAACCAGTCTTTGCATGGTATGGATAGCAGAAGGTGAGTTGGAGAAAATTCTCTTCAAGGATGAAATTACTAATTGTTTACTTAAAATAAATTATTATAATTATAGTGTTGGTTATTTGTGCTCTATGAGTCATTACTTAAAATATCTATTGTTCTTTCCTACTTGCTTCTCCCCATCACCTTTAGGTTTCCTCTTAGTTTGGATTAGTCTTTGAAAGTTAGTTATTGTATTGATCTTGATGGGCATGATATTTATTATCACAAGGTTCCTTGCCTGATTTGCACATGTGGAGGTCATGAACTAAGAAAACCATCTCTATAGGTTATGTTCCATCAAATTGTAGGACTTATATGCCTAAATAGGCCTTCAAATCAAAGGAAGATCTTAAGATGATGAGAATAATGTCATTACTATGATGATCTCAATTCAATGGTCTAAATCATCCATATGAAGATAGGTTGAAGTCTTGAAAGGATGATTTACATGCTCATGGTTTGAAAGAGGTAATTATAGGGGCTTGAAGTGTTGTCTATAGGATATTCACGTCATGAAGGATCTCACAGTCTATGTAATACCTAGTGTTCACCCTAGACTCACTTGACTTGCATGTTTCAAACCATGCTTGAAAATACTACACATACATGTCTCATTATAATATATAGACTGAATATGGACAAAGAAGGCTACAACTAAGACTAATTAAAGAGGTTTAATGCAAAGGGTTAAGAAACTTTAGAGGTGTTTGAACCCATGGAAGTTTTCCATGATGGTTTAGGAGTATAGAAGATGTCTTGGTGGTAATGGTGAATGGTTCAAGAACCTTAAATAGAATTTATGCAATATAGACTTGAATCAAATGACAAATGGGAAACTTTACCTTAGTTTATTTGAGATTGTGTTTTTCTTACACACAATATCATTGCATGGTAAAAATATTTAAGGTTTAGGGTGGTATAATCACTTCCACTAAAATCTAGGCCTAGAGAATAGCATGCCAATGTCATAAATGATTCATTTTATTAAAGGAGGATGATGGTCATTTAGTGTTTTAACCTATTTTAGTATTGACTAGAAACACTCAATGTTATACAGTGCTTCTTAATCCAAAATTAATCCTGAGGCAATTGTAAATGACTTCTAATGTATGGATGAGAATGGAGATTATACAATGGTCTAAAAAATAAATATGGATACACCTAGTGACCTGAGAGCAATTAAAAAGAGTGTAATACATCCATATTGAGTACTTGTATACCTACAAGGGTCTCAAAACATTGATGACCACCTACAGCCATATGTAGCACTTTGAAGAACAACCTTGAGAGATGGAAAATAAGTCTATGTCATAATAACATGAGATAAGCCCCATTAATATTAGGAGGGTTTCAAAAAATTTGAAGGTCCACCAATGAGTAAAAACACACTTTTCTTAAGACATAGTACTACCTAGAAGAGCTTCAAGCCCAAGAAGAGCACCTACAACTGTGTGTCGGTACTAGAAAAGGGTTAATGGTGTAAGGTGTCATGTTATCACAAGCATCATATTGAAATATCCTCCTTATGAATAGTTTAAAATTTGTAAAATTGAGTGATCATGTTTAGGTCATACTTATAATGATCATACCACCCTCCAAAAAACACTAAGATGGTAGTTAAGCATAGCCAAAACTGAGCAAATGTTTAAGACCCTACACAGTCAGTCTTGAGTGTTAGTTTGGAGAGATTAGAGGAGTTGAGGATGCCAGAGAGATGATATAGCTTAGGGAAATGGTACAAAAGGTCCTTATGACTTATTATATCCCTCTATACCTTCAATTTGGTAGGATAAATAGGGGATATTACCTCTATTTTGTCTTA
Organism: Torreya grandis; assembly: GCA_037957365.1. Lineage (NCBI taxonomy): Eukaryota > Viridiplantae > Streptophyta > Pinopsida > Cupressales > Taxaceae > Torreya > Torreya grandis. Next base: position 100,900 of record JARHVA010010939.1, on the reverse strand, counting down.
GATAGAGGGCACTCTCAGATAGTTTAGACTATAGGTAAGGAATGTGAAGGGTAAGAGGATAACATAAGGAGTCTTGGAACACTTCAAGAAAGATGTGGAGATTTTTTTTTAGCATGAACCAATGTGGAAAATGCATCATAATCCTGAAGAAACACTTATATGTGTTTATGGGCATCAAGAACATAGTCAGGCATGTTAGGCCTAAGACTAGGCCTAAAGCCCTATAGGGGTCTAAATATACTTCCAAGATTATAGACCATTTCATTCCACTTGAGAGCCTTTAAGGGGAGGTATGAGTTTTTTCTAAACCATTGGATTGTAGGGAAACTATTGTAAGCAAATTTTTCACCCTTGGGGGGAGTTCTTCAAGCTCTCCCCAACTAAGCTACACAATGGGAAAAACCTTAGGCTATGGGTATCCTATAGTGAATTTGAACCTATGGAGAAGGCCATATTCCTCTTGATGGATCACATAAACTAAAACTATTTCTTGGAAAAGGGTTAGAAAGGGTGGAAAGGGCTTATAATAAATTTAATGAGGTGATGCACCAAATTAAGTGAGACTCACATATGCTTGAGCCCACACTAGATTATCATAAGATAATGTTAGCTCACACAATCTCACAAACCCACTAATTTCATATGTATTTCATGAGCTAGGCTCACCAAGAAATCAATAAAGTAAAGAGGAGTTCTAAGACTCACACTAATCACCCATGAATGGAAATAAGAACATAAGTTTAGACCTACAAATTAGCTTGAAAACACCTTAAAATAGGCAAGTAGAAGGACAATTTCATAGGAAGAATCTCCTTCACAATATAATCATACACAAACTTACTAAAACACTAATCAAAGGAAGGAGATAGTTAAAATCATGTTATTGCATCAAGAGGTAGTTATTATGAATTTTGACGGGGTTTAGCCTAGTCAAAATGAGAGTCTCTTACTCTTCTTTTTAAAATTAAATAATCTATCTAAAATTAGAGAGAGAGAGAGAGTTACAATGTGGTAAAAATAAGATATATATGAGAAATGGGAAGAGAGAGAGGAATCATTCCATTAGAGAGTAATTAATGAGATGCCACCACCTTTTAATGAGTGCTTAACCAGCTTTTATCCAATTAGGGTTAATACATCATAGACAAAATAACCTTCATTTGTCCCAATAACCTCCAAATCCTTTCATTATTTTATCAAAATTATAGAAGATAATAATGTTCTTAGGATGATGAGTTATGATCTTATTTTGAATAAAAACCCATTAGAGACCCTAAAAATCTATTAAATTCTCTAACTGCTTTCTCCAACCACTAGATATCCATCTTGGTAATCTACACTATCTTATACTTGACTTATGAAGACAAAATCTTCATATCTTTGATCTTGATAGGGCCATGACGATGTCTAATTTAAATGGATATAGGTGCCTATTTATCGAGAGCACGACTATGTATAAGATGAGACATTTTTCCATAATCCCATATTTGTCCCCTTCTTTAATATATGAGTATATGTCTAATATAGATAAAAACCAACCCATTTATTAGTTTTCCTATATTCATTATGTCAATGAAAAATCCTATAGGCTATATAGCCTCATTCTTGAAATATAATAGGTTTAAATAAACCTATTCTACCTCTGAACCCTATGGAAGGTGAGAACTCAAAATATGTATAGATCTTCTTTAAAGAGCAATGATCACAGTCATGAAACAATACTGCAACCCCAAAGATAGGCTCTATAATTTCTAAATATTTAAAATAAAAGTTGAGACTGAACTTTAATGATGATGGAAATTTAACATTGACAACCTTAACTATATGACTGTCTTATGCTTAATGGTGTTTCAATTGAATTATGATGGCAACATGTGCCTTTTAAAGTATTTTCTCTAGTTTGACCTAGGTCATATTTTTTCTCCATTTAAAGTCTCTTAGATTCAATTTTTAATATTGATCACTAATATTAATCTAGGTTCCTTGATCATGACACTTGTCATCTCCACATTCTTTTTATGGGTCCTACAATCAAACTTTGTTTTGTTTCATGTTTGTGCCATGTGGTGACCTCACATTCAACCTAATCTTGTTTAATCTTTGACTTTTCTCTATACCATTAATCTATTTCTATATGAACTAATGCCTATCATTGATTTTTTTGGGGTTCTCCATGGTCATGACACTTGGCAATTTCACATTCATCTCTAGGATCCACTGACTTGTTGACCTTTTACTCATTGTCAATCTACTTTTGTATGATTAAATGCACTCCATTTATCTATTTAAACCCATTGACTTTGTTATTTCCCATGCACCATTATATTTGATCTAAGATTATATGATATTGACACTTGTTATCCCTACATTCAACCTTAAGAATATTTGAATCCAAATGACTACTTCTCATGGCTTAAATTTGGCATATCTACGCACGTCCCACTCTACTAATTCAAATTTGAGGGCTTATATATTGAGATAAAAAACTCATCAAGACTCTAAATTTATAGGGGGTGATCTTGGTACTAAAAATATCATGTCCATGTAATAATTTGGCTTGAAAGGTTTTCTAAGCACACTTAAAAAATGTACAACTAGACTGATATGTTTGTTCTTACATGATGTGTTGAGATGGTTTAGTCCTTCTAGAATTGTATAATAAACTATTGTTTATATTTTTAAGGTTTGAATGAACCTATAATAATTTGAGCAACCTTGTTTCATGCCCTATGAATGCTTGAACACCATGGAGACATGTTAGGCTCTTTCCTTGTAATTCTAGACCTGTTTCAAGGCTTACTTCTCATAGATCAATAAATTACACTTTAAGCTTGTTTAAAGTGTTTCAAAATCTTTTTTAAACTTAATTTGATCTTTTCCCTTTACTATTTGATCATTCCCTTAATAGGAACTCTATTCAGCTAATCTATCCATTCAAAAGCTTTATATGTGGGCCATAATTGGTGAAGATTTTTGGTGACATCCTAAGATTTCATGCCTTCTATACAAAAGACTAGTAGCCTTAAACTATCCATTGGACATATGGAGTCATGTACTTTATTAAAGAAACTATTTTTAAAATTGATATAATGCTACTCTTTTCTAGAAAAAAATCTCTTGAAGCAACAAGCAACAAAAGAAATTAAAAAAAAATATGCCCAAGGCACTTATTGAAGGGAAACACACAAATAAAATAAATGTGCACAAGGCACTTAGAGGAAAACATAGAAACCTACTCTAACATATACAATATTTTATTATGGTTATAAATATTCTAATAAAAAGGTTGTAAATAAATGTCATTGACTAGGATGGGTAATACCTCTCCATCTAGTTAGGTAAGCTAAAAAACATTATGTTATTTGCATCCATAGATCAAATAAGGATCACTCCACAAGATGTCAAACTTGGTATGGTTACCTAGATTGGAATTATTTGAATCCCATTTAAGGACTAGGTCCCCTTCTTTTAGGTCCCTTATTATGGCTCTTTTATCAAAAGCCTTCTTGACTTGAGCTTGATGTGACTCCAATGTCTTTATGGCAATGTCCTTGGATTATTCAATCTCGATGAGCTCTACCATTCTCATGCTTATAGGTTCACTCTCCATTAACTCAAGTTGATGGGCTAAATCCAAGGTAGGTAGTTCAAGAGAAATGGGAAATTTGGCTTCCCTCCCATATACCAGGACAAATGGTGAGTTTCCAATGGAAACTTTGGGAGTCACTCTATCAACCCATAAGGCTATCCTTCACTTTGTATGGCAAACCCTTTGGTTCTTATCCATGCTCCTCTTGGTAATCCTTATAAATTTCTTGTTTATGGACTCTACCAGTCCATTAATTTGGGGGTAGTAATTGGATTATGTGCTAAGGTAGATGCCCAATTTAAGTGCCCATTCACTTGTTTTCATGCCAATAAATGCTAAAGCATTATATCATATTATTATAGCTAGTACATCAAACTTGGTTATTATGTTTTCATAAAATTACAATATTATTATTTCATTATCTTCTTTAAGGGAAATTGCTTCCACCCACCTGGTAAAGTAATCAGTAGCTATAAGCATCCATTTGTGTCTTGTACTAGAAGGTGGATTGATCATTCCTATAAAGTCCAAACCCCACTGCATGAAGGGTTGTTCTACCTAGATTGGGTTGAGAGAAAGGGATGTTAATCTTTGTTTGCCTATAATTAGAGCACATTTTTAAAATTTTCTTACCCATACATAGGCATCTTTGAAAATTATGGGATAGTAATAACCAACTCTAATCACTTTTGATTCTATAGTCCTTGAGGCAAAATGGCCTCTTGTAGGCCCATCATGAAATTGATCCAAGAGCCTTGACACTTGATCATCATTTATGAATCTAATAAGTAAGCCATTAAGGTAATTTTTGAATAAAACCCCATCAACTAATGCATAAGGTATGGATTGAAGTCTAAAATACCTTCTATTTGTTTTATCCATACCTTGGGGGCATTCACCTATTATCAAGAAATGTGTCATGTCTTGGAGCCAATTGCTATGAGGTGGAGGTGTACCCATTTGTGGGATTTTTTATGTCACCATGACAACTTATTTATCTTCATGGAGGTCATCAACCATATGATCATATAATCCCTTTCCTCTTACCATCTTAGTGTCCTTCATCTCCACATCATATTACATAACCTTGGTAATCCAACACACTCTTTCTTCATTCAAATCCTTATTGAGAAGGAATTCCCTTACTTCAGGATGAGACACCATAAGATGAATCTTTCTATTAGAGAGCATTTTTCTAAAATTTTTGAGGCTTATCCAAGGTATAAGGACTTGATTTTATACAAAAGTGTACCTTACCTCATATCCTTCAAGCCCTTAATTCAAGAAAGAAATTGGCTACTCTAGTCCTTCACCATTTTTTTTGTGTCAGCATAGCTGATATACTATCAGCATTTGTAAAGGTATACATTATGAAATACTTTGAGAAATTAGGATTCATGAGTGAGGGTGCTTGGGAAATGGCTTGCTTGATTGCCTCAAATGATGTTTTACCTTTATTTGACCAAGTTAATACTTAGATCTTCTTCATCATGGTAGTGATAAGTTTGAATAGGTTTGCAAATCTATTTATAAACCTTCTCATAAAGTTTATTTTCCTAAGGAAGCTCTGAAGTCCTTTCTTGTGCTTGGATAAAGATAGTGCTAAGATAGCACTTACTCTATCAGGGTCAATGGATAATCCCTATTTTGAGACAATGTGTCTAAAAAGTTTACCTTCATGAATAATAAACACACATTTCTTGGGATTTAAAGAGATGTAATATTCTCTATAACTTTAAAAGATCAACCTTAGCTAATCTAAGTGTTCACTCCCTTTCTTAGAGAAAACTATGATGTGATCTACGTAGACCAACACCATCTAATTTAGTAATCCTTGGAAGGCCATGTCCATTGCTCTTTGAAAGGTTATCCTTGAATTTGACAAACCAAAAGGAATCTTATAATAAGCATATGTGCCTCACTTTATGGTGAAGGTAGTCTTATATTGATCTTCTTTTCTTACTAACACCTAGTTGTAACCTAAATATCCATCCAAAAGAGAGAAGCATTTTGAACTAGCAACCACTAAAGAAGTTGTTCCATGGATGGTAAGGGGTAGTGATCCTTCAAGGAGAATCTATTCAAATCCATAAAGTCAACACACAATCTAATCTCCCCATTATTTTTCCTTATAGGTACTAAGTTGGCTACCCATAAGGAGTGCTTGATGGGAAAGATGATCTTGGAATCAATCAACTTGGTCAATTCTTTCCTCATAAACTCTTCAATTTTAGGGTTGATGGGACTTTTATTATCCTTGATAGGCTTGGAATTAGCCTCCAATTCTATAGCATATTTGTATAACTTAGGATCAAAACCTTTTAGGTCACTATATTCCCAAGAAAAGATGTCTACATACTCTCTACAAAGCTCTATGAAATCATGTTTTTCAGCCTTGGTGCTTACCTTTCCAAGCTTGAGGAGTTTTTTTTATGATAATAAATCTTTTTTAGTTTTCCTCATCAGTTGACATTACTACTTTTTCTCTCCTCATATGGTTTCCCTCATGTAAAAGACCTTCTAGGGTGACCAGCCCTTTAGGAAGCTTGTTGGATTTTAGTTAGACAATTTTATCCTTATATTGATGTTGAATATTTTATTGGTTTATTAAGGATAACTCTACTTCTTGATACAAGAAACAAGCAATTTTATTATCACTCTTAAAAACCTACCAATGAGTTTCATTATCTGGCACCAATGTTCACACTACCATTTTAACATGTGGCTGCTCTTTGGGCTTCTATAACTCCTTGAAAATGTCAAATTGAGTCCCATAATTGCCAACCTATCATCATGTTGATTATGGTTCTTTGGAACTTATTGGATGTTAAAAGCCTCAAAGTCCTTAATTAATTCCCACACCTTATGTTTTTAGGACTTCATCAAAGTATTCTTGATGATGCTATGGCCTCTAACCTAATGCATTATCAGCTCACTATCCTTGTATGCTTGTAATTATTTGATCCCTCTCATACTAGCCCATTGAAGGCCATGGATGAGGCCCTTATACTTAGTGGTGTTATAAAAACAATTAAATTAGAACATATAAGAAGATAAATACTTATCATTTGAGGTAGGTACTAGCATTGTACCTAATCCCACTCCATGTTTACTCCTTCAACTATCAAAGAACAATTTACATAAACCACTAGAGTCTTTTTGAGGTCTAATGAGGGATGGAAGGGAGTTTTTCTCATCATGAAAGAAATAAACACCCATGTCTCTTTCCTCAACACCTTTCAAGGAGTCAACTAACTAATTTTCATTATATAACTCATCCAAGAATATATCAAGTATCTCCTCGATATGAGTGTTTAGTTATTGACGAACTGTGAATTCATCCTCATCAAGAATGGTGCAATTGATGTTCATGTTATCTGGACCATAAGGCTCAATGTGTAATTATGTAATGGGATTAGACTTGATGGATACCTTGGTCCCATACCTTGTACTGAATGTTATGTATTACTAATCTACTAAAACATAACCTCTAATTTTTTCTATGAATTCCCTTGATAAACATAGAGAAAAATGAGGAGGCACATCTAGAATTAATACATCTTGAATCACTAAAACACTAGGGAAAGAATTCAAGGTTAGGTTAAGATCTCTAATGATACTAGATAGTTTGGTAGAAGATCCATCAAGTTGTAGTACTCCCTTAAATTAATGTTCATATTTTAGACCAAGTTGATTACCTATAGATAATTGCATCACTAAGATGCTATCCTCATTGTCTACCATGAAATTATGCACAAGAGAGTCACCAATTATCATATAAATTTATAAGGGAGGAGGTTTGACCCTATTACTTTATTTCACTTCATTATAACTCTTGGTTATATTGGTGAGAACTACATTCTCTTTGCTTGGTGGATTTTTAGAAACCTTTATCTTTGATCATCCTTCCTGAAGGCTATCGATCTATCCGAGTATAGAAAGCATGTCCCATATTATCACACTCACATTGGACTTTTTCTTTTGTTCAATAATGTTTATGGTTACACCACCAACCTTTGTTTGTGCTTTGGAAGCCTCAACTATACCTTAAACTTGTGAGTTCTAAGGAATAAATAAAGGCATTCCCCTGATTCTATTTCCTTCAAGCAATTAGAACCTTTGGAGTAAAAGTATATTCTTTTAGATTTTATAGTAAAGGAGTAATGGTAAGAAGATCTTTGATTGATTCCTAGTTACCATCCATGTTCCTTCTTTTGAACCTTGTATTTGTTTCCACTAGAATGTATTCTTGACTAGAATTAGCCTACTGATTGAGTGCATAACACTCTTCTTGCTCATAATTTACCATTGTAGCATGCAATTAGATTGGTCCTTCATTAGGTCTTGGACTTTGTTGAGTCTCTTATGGTTTTTTCCTCATGGGTACTCTTATGTTTTGAGCCATAAGGCCATGATTGTATTTATAATTAGCAGCCTATTTCCATTGATCATTAAAAGTTTGATTGAAATCAGTGTTGGGGATAGTGGATTGACAAAAAGACTAATTTTAAGGCATGGTACCTTCAAATTCTTGAGAAATTTTATTTTTATTAGGGACCAATGTATTATAGGTTCTTGTAACATTGGGATTATAATGATTTTACCTAATGTAGTTAGGTTGTCCTTGCCCTTAGCCTTGTTGTTGGCATTGACTTTGGAAACTTCCTTTGTAGGGTGGCCTATTTGCTTGATAAGATTATTTTTGAAGCTGATATGGATCTTGATAATGGATATTAAACTAGGCTTGATTCCTCTTAACATTCACCAATTTATTTCCCAAAGTTTTAAACATGCTCTTAAACTCTTGAAATTTCTTATGTTCTTAGGAGTCACTAGATTGGCTAGTAGAAGCCTTTTCCTAATTTGGTGTAGGTATAGAAATAATTGCTGGCATAAGAGGAATGATAATAATGGGAGGAATATAAATAAGAGGTAGTTAGATCTTAGGGGGAAAAATCATTGGTGGTCTAGGTGTAAGCTTGCCATCTTGAACTAGACAATACTCTCCTTTGATTTCCACCTCATATGCATTTGGTAATGTTTTCCCTCTTATGGACTGAATCATTACAATAATATCACTATTGAGGGCCTTCAAAAAGTATAAGAAAGTAAAGTTTGGAGTAGGCCTAACAAAGACTGGGATCATATCCCATGTCTTTTAGAACCTTGTGTTAAAGTCTTGCATGACTTCCTAAGGGGCTCTTTTGATTGTAGTTAAATGTTCTACAAGTGACAAATGATCACTTTTATCTTCAAATCTCTTACATAATACATCTCCTAATTGGTCCCATGATGTAATGGAGTTAGCATGAACGATTCTATACCAATCTAAGTTTTTAATTTTAAAATAAATGGCTAACAACCTAATAGCCACATTTTCCTCATTGGCATTATGAATATTACAAAAAATAGCTACATTCATGAGGTGTTCAGAAGGGGTTGTAGATTAGTCTTGAGTAAAATATGGATATCAAATTGTTGGAGGTCTAAAGGATTTTGACCATTGAAAGTCACAAAAGGGAAAGCTCTAGGGGATGTCATGGCAATGAAAGGATTCAACAAAGATATTTTTGTAGAGGTAGGTTTTGAAATTAGTCTAGGAACAAAGTTCCCTTTATATGGATGTGTATTATCAAATCTTAACTTTTTGACTAAATTTAAAGTCAATTTAATAAATTCAAATGAATGCCTCTAGAAGATGATCTTGTAGTCACTTTTGGCATGAGAGAATAAGTAATGCTCTACTACCAAAATGATTTAGAATATTTAGAGTCGCCAAATACTAGGGATTAGGCACTTGGGCTGCTTATACCAGTTCATGACTACTTGGGGTCACCATTGATCTTTGTACACATGCCTCCAAAGGTTGATGGATGAAGAGAACACCAAAAATCTTAACTTAGTGAATAAAAGTGTCCCACCAGGCATGTTAGAAACTATTATAGGCAAAGTTTGCACCCTTTGGGGAAGTTTTCCGAACTCTCCCCAACTAAGTTACATAATGGGAACAACCTCACTATGTGGGTATCCTATAGTGAGGTTGAACCTCTGGAGAAGGTCATCTTCCTCTTGATGGATCATCTAAACTAATACTATTATTTGGAAAAAGGTTAGAAATGGGTAAAGGGATCCTATGAAAGATAATGAAGTGATTCACCAAATTAAGTGAGACTCACATATGCTTAAACACACACTAGATCAACATAAGACAATGTTAGCTCACTTAATCTCACAAACTAGTTAATTGCATAAGTATTTCATGAACTAGGCTCACCAAGCAATCAACAATGTAAAGAGGAATTCTAAGACTCACACTAAGCATCCATGAATGGCAACAAGAACACAAGTTCAAGCCTATAAATTAGCTTGAAAACACCTTAAAATAGGCAAGTATAAGGGCAATGGCCTAGGAAGAATCTCCTTCACAATATCATCATGCACAAACTTATTAAAACACTAGTCAAAGGAAAGAGATAGGTAAAAATCTCATATTGATTCAAGAGGTAGTTCTTACAAATTCTGATAGGGTTTAGCCTAGTCAAAATCAGAGTCTCTTGATCTTCTTTCTAAAATCAAAGAATCTATCTAAAATCAGAGAGAGTTATAATGTGGAAAAAATAGGAAATATAAGAGAAAGGGGAAGATAGAAAGGGATCATGCCATTATAGAGAAATTAATGAGTTGCCACCACCTTTCAATGAGTACTCAACCACCTTTTATCCAATCAAGGTTGATACATCATAGATAAAATAACCTTCATTTGTCCCACTAGCCTCTGAGTCCTTTCATTGGTTGATCAACATGTGTTTTATTATTTTTTAGAAACTTGTGTTTATTTCCCAAAAAATAAAGGGTCTGAAGTAAGGGGAAAAATCTAGTTTAATATGACAAAATATAGATTTTTATCATATAATTTGTATGAATAATAGAAAAAAACTTATCTAAAAATGACTAAAATAAATTATTGAAGAGCTGGAAATTATGATGCAGGACTAAGGCACTATCATTAATCTATATCTAACCTTCATTTTATGATTGGATAGGAACATTGAAAGAGGATAGGAGTGGCATTGGTGTTGTAGTATACCTCTATCACTATTTTCCACAAGATCTAATCTTTTTTGGTTTTGTTTGCTTTTATAGTGTGAGCTTGTATACAAAATTTTAGAGGTTAGTAGTCAACAAAGCTTCTTGTATACCTATTTCAATCTAAAAACCTTATATCTATCTACACACATGCAAAAAAAAAATGCATCAAAAATAAAAGAGGAAAAAATTGAGTTGGGGGAAGAATGATCATATGATCCAGAACCCATGTTATCATGATTGCTACCTACATTAAGCCTCAAGATAAGGTCTCAGATCAAATGTAATTCTCCCTTAGGGAATATGCATAATCAATATGCATGAATAGATGCAAGAATGAACTTTTACCTGGGCCCCTTCTTGATCAAGCATGCAATTCTATGTGTGATGTAGAATGATAAGCTATATTATTGACTCATTTTAATTATGTAATGTGCCAAAATTGTAAGTGCTAGATATAAAATGCCGTGTGTAGTCCTTTATATAGGAGACTTGTCATGTCCCCTTTTTTGTGGACATTGACAGATTTGATGATTGGCCTATTATGCGACCTTCGTAGGCTAATAGGATGGATAGAGGGTCATAATGGAGCTTGGATCGACTTTGATTTACAGGATTTCTACATTTGATTTTCATTCAGGGTATTTCAGACACATTTGGCCTGAGCTCCTACTTTTTAGGGATATTTGATATGCAGTGGAGCACCTTTATTTTGGTATGGTCATATGCGGAATCACTCCCTGATTCACCTGATTCGATCAGTTTGAGGATCCGATGTATATTGAGGGAGATATTAATATTTGATTGATTTAATCAAATATTAATTATTTGGTCTCATTAATAATTAATTATTAATTATTTGCTCTAATTTTAAATTAGAAACCCTAATGCTAATTTAAGAAAACCCTAATTAGGGCAAGCATATCTTTTGAGGGTATAAGGGTTTCACAAGGAGGCCATTATTGATAATGCATAGATTATTGATATTGATTTTGAATAAATTCTTCTGTGAAGACTGAGCCAAGGGTTCCAGGATTCCATTGCAGTGGAGAACGTTCCCTCTTCATTGTGTGTGATTTAGAGGCTGTGAGATATCAGCTGATTTATTGCCAAATTGAGAGATAGCTTCATCCAGAAGTTATCACAGAGATACAGATCTGAGAGATAGCTTCATCCAGAAGTTATCACAGAATTCCAGGGTTGAGAGATAACTTCACACAGAAGTTTATCACAGAGCTTTCCAGGTATTTCCTTTATTTAGTTTTGATTCAATAAATTATACAGAGAGAGATCTGCTATATTAGATACAATAGATTTCCAGATCAGGGATCAACAGACAGGTTGTGCTGAGTTGGCGGCCGCACTAAGTCCGTACAGGTCCGTACAGATCCGATCAGGCACCGACATCGATAGAGAGAGGGCTTATAGCGACCGACATCGGTCGACTGAGGACCGACGTCGGCAGAAAGCCGACTGACAGAGACCGACGTCGGTGAGATATCGACCGACGACGGCGTCTGTGTGTCGACACAGAAAGGCCGAGACCCTTCCAGATTTAGATTTCACTCCCAGATTTGCAAAACACAGGGTTTTAAGACCAGACTGTAATATTCTTTAATTTGTATGCCAGAGACTCAATTGTGTAATCATCCAGAAGAACAAGTAATGAGATCTTGATTTGTTATTAAGAGATTATACTGTGATTTGTTTATGCTTATTTGAATATATTCTGCAAGTTGTATTGTGATCAGAGTTTTATGAGTTTATATATTCCCTGTTTGAAGGGGATATCACAGTGGTATCAGAGCTTTGGTCTTTGGTATCAAATTTTTTGTGCAGATAAGAGAGCCCCTAAGTAAGGGACATCACAGTGGTATCAGAGCTAAATTCCTGCCATCCTGTTGGGCACATCAGAATTAATGTCTTGCCATCCTGTCGGGTAGTTTGGGTAGATTGAATCAACGAAGGATCATGATGCCTTCATATACTCAGAAACAGTGGGACAATGATATGAAGAAGCTGGAACACAGTTTGAAGCAGTTGGATGAAACCCAGAAGAGGATGAATGAAATTCTTTCATATCCTACATCCAAAAACAAACCCGCACGGTATATGACAGCGAAGGAGGAGTGGGAGTTAGTACCACCTCGAATTCAGAAGTTGTTGCCTTTTGATCACTTTGTTAAGCATAGGAGAGAGCACTACAGATCACTTCAACGAAAGAGTAGCATGTCCCATGATTATTATGATTATGAGATAGGAGATAGTGAAGATGAGGATGAGTTTGATGCTTGCACTCAGAGTGTACAGGGGTGCTCAGATGTTAGTGCACTGAGGGTTGATGATCTCTCAGTTATGACAAAGATTGTAGAAGAGTCCCAGGATCCGATTATTGCAGATGATACTCAGGAGATTGCAGTGGACAGTTTTGAGGACTTAGTTTCACCGGTTGTTTCTTTCCATATGGAAGAATTAGACAGTGATGCTACAGTTGTTGATACTCCCTCTGTTGATATGAGCTTTGGCATTGATTTACAGAGTATGGATGATCATTCGTATATTGAGGTGGTTGGTGATGAGTACATTCCTGCAGTTGTTGCTGAGGAGCACGTTGATGAGGCTGATACACATGTTCAGGATTTGGCAGTACCTGATTCTGAGGAGTTTGGGATACCAGTGGAGTTGACTCTCCATATTGATTATTCTCATACATATGACAGTGTGGTACAGTTGGTTGTGCCACATTTACAGAGAGATCAGTTATGGGATGAATTGGCACCATCTCTTGCAGATGGAATTGGCAGTTGGATTTGTCCATTCCACTTGGATTATGATGTTTTGAGAGTTTGTTTCTCATATGCTCTTGTATATGGTATTTGTAATCTTGGAGGTTGGAATTTCATGCGCCAGTTTGATTATGAGTCTTTCTTGGTTCTACTTCTACTGATGTTACAGGTACTTACATTGATACACAGCAGTGCGGAGCATAACTACATTTGGGATCCAGGTGGAGTGAGTAGTTCATTGTTTCGAGATTGCTTGGGGACAAGCAATTTTCGAAGGGGCGGATTGTCATGTCCCCTTTTTTGTGGACATTGACAGATTTGATGATTGGCCTATTAAGCGACCTTCGTAGGCTAATAGGATGGATAGAGGGTCATAATGGAGCTTGGATCGACTTTGATTCACAGGATTTCTACATTTGATTTTCATTCAGGGTATTTCAGACACATTTGGCCTGAGCTCCTACTTTTTAGGGATATTTGATATGCAGTGGAGCACCTTTATTTTGGTATGGTCATATGCGGAATCACTCCCTGATTCACCTGCTTCGATCGGTTTGAGGATCCGATGTATATTGAGGGAGATATTAATATTTGATTGATTTAATCAAATATTAATTATTTGGTCTCATTAATAATTAATTATTAATTATTAATTATTTGCTCTAATTTTAAATTAGAAACCCTAATGCTAATTTAAGAAAACCCTAATTAGGGCAAGCATATCTTTTGAGGGTATAAGGGTTTCACAAGGAGGCCATTATTGATAATGCATAGATTATTGATATTGATTTTGAAGAAATTCTTCTGTGAAGACTGAGCCAAGGGTTCCAGGATTCCATTGCAGTGGAGAACGTTCCCTCTTCATTGTGTGTGATTTAGAGGCTGTGAGATATCAGCTGATTTATTGCCAAATTGAGATATAGCTTCATCCAGAAGTTATCACAGAGATACAGATCTGAGAGATAGCTTCATCCAGAAGTTATCACAGAATTCCAGGGTTGAGAGATAACTTCACACAGAAGTTTATCACAGAGCTTTCCAGGTATTTCCTTTATTTAGTTTTGATTCAATAAATTATACAGAGAGAGATCTGTTGTATTAGATACAATAGATTTCCAGATCAGGGATCAACAGACAGGTTGTGCTGAGTTGGCGGCCGCACTAAGTCTGTACAGGTCCGTACAGATTCGATCAGGCACTGACATCGGCAGAGAGAGGGCTTATAGTGACCGACATCGGTCGACTGAGGACCGACGTCGGCAGAAAGCCGACCGACAGAGACCGACGTCGGTGAGATATCGACCGACGACGGCGTCTGTGTGTCGACACAGAAAGGCTGAGACCCTTCCAGATTTAGATTTCACTCCCAGATTTGCAAAACACAGGGTTTTAAGACCAGACTGTAATATTCTTTAATTTGTATGCCAGAGACTCAATTGTGTAATCATCCAGAAGAACAAGTAATGAGATCTTGATTTGTTATTAAGAGATTATACTGTGATTTGTTTATGCTTATTTGAATATATTCTGCAAGTTGTATTGTGATCAGAGTTTTATGAGTTTATATATTCCCTATTTGAAGGGGATATCACAGTGGTATCAGAGCTTTGGTCTTTGGTATCAGAGTTTTTGTGCAGATAAGAGAGCCCCTAAGTAAGGGACATCACAAGACTCTAGGAAACTTAAGGATGAAGCTAAGAAAAGGGATGAGAATTATTAATGAAATAAACTAACTGATGGAGCTCAAAATGACCTTGGATAGGAGTGTTGGAAATGGACACTAGTGGCACCAACACTATAGTCCAACCCCAATGCTCCTATCCTACAGTCTTGAGACCTAGGGGGATGGAAAGAGGATAGAAAAACTGACCTAATTGAGGTGGAATGATTTTTTTAAAGGCTCAGTATGACCAATAATAGGCAAAAATGTGACTCAAGCATAGAATAAGACCCAAATGAATAAAATGAAATATGTGGTTAAATGTGAACAAAAATCATATTCTCTAGTCAGAGTCTCTTGTGAAAGGACTATGAAAAGACATGATATGTGTGGTTTTTTGACCAATTTAGGGTGTATATATTTACCCCCATTTTAATCTAGTGATGTAATGAAAAGAATTAATAGATTAAAAGAAATAAAATAAAATGTGTACATGAACCTACCTACGTGAAGATAAGTGTGCTAAAAAAGAGTCCAATTCACATCCTAGTCAAGGAAGTGGATGGAGAGTCGAATAGTGATTGGAGAAGGAAGGAATCCCTAAAATGGATGCCCCCTGTACTGAACTTAGAAGTGAAATTTTTATAACATGGAGAAGGAGGGAAATTCTTTCCCCTATAATGAATTTGACTGGAATGAGAGATATTCAAAAGCCCAAAACCAATGTCTTCTCTATGTCCCATATAAACTCATGTAATCTGGAATGTGTGTGTAGAATTTGTATGTTGTGAAGAGAAAAATATGTCATGACCCCATTATAAATATCTAAACTATAATTGAAAAATTCTCAAAGACCCAAAACTAATGTTTTCCCTTTGTTTCACATAAACTCATTTAATCTAGATTGTGTGTATAGAATCTATATGCTGTGAAGAGTAAAATATATCATGCCCCTACTCTAAATATTTAAACTATAATTAAGAAATGATCAAAGGGCCAAAAATAATGTTTGTCCTCTATCCTACATAAACTTATGTAGTCTAGGTCTAGGTAATATCATGGACCAACTACTATAAATGGCTATGTGGTCTAACCTAGTGACAACTTGGGTACAACTACGTGTAATCTAAAACTCTGGTAAATGTGCAAGTAGAGAATGTCATATCTTACTTTTCCAATCTATATAATCCTAGATGATGAAGAACATGAACATATTTACCAAACCCCCAAATTTGATACATGATTGATGCATATATATAATCTAGTAATCTATATAACCACATGTGATATGAGTTATCATGCCATGTCCCATGTGTAAAACTAGAGATCAAAACACTATGCTCTCCACTATGCCTATAATCTACTATCTGGTCCTATATATATGTCATGTTATATGAATTTGTATGTGTGAGATGTGTAGTATGTACATGGACCCAAATTTGGTATCTAAGTCTATATTTATATTGAAGTCACTGAGAATTCATATAATCTAAACCACTGTATATGGTGAACCTGTGTATCTGTAAATTGAAGATATGTCCCTCTAAATGTCCTAAGTAATGTTGAGAAACCCTTGTAGTCTGAATCACTATATATCTTGACTGATCTAAGCTAAATCTGATCATCTAAATACTAGAGGTGTATGAACCATGATGTATCTACCTATGAGAGTGGGTAGGCATATTGGATAAGTTTTAGAATAGTAATAGTAGGAATGATGCCCCCTTTTGGGGAGAGGGATGAGATATTTGATAAGTAGGAACAAGGTTGATCTAAAAGTGATGATTAGTGGCATAAGTAGGAACAAGGTTGGTTTTTTGTGAGGATATTGAAAGTTTGTTTGATTGATTAGGTTGAGTTTTTTGATAGTTGAATGAGTCTTTGATTGGTAGGGACCAACTTGTGTGTCTAGGTATAAGAGAGATATAGAGATTTGTGTATGCCATAGTAAGTAGATGATGTAGTAAGAGAGTGAGGTTTACATTATCTTGATGGTGTGTTTATCATAAATCTATGGAATAAAATAGTTTTTTAAATGGAGCTACATGGTTCTTATTATGGGAAAAATGGTGTTTTGCTTGGAATGAGAAAGTTGTTTGATATAGGAAAATTGGATTGATCCTTGATTCATTTGCACATTGACTAAGTTGAGAATTGGATCTCTAGAGTAGGAGATATGCTAAGGAGATAAGCACCTATCATTACCCAATTTGAGCAATTAATAGCCTAAGTGGAGGCTAGTGGAGAGGTTACCCTAGTAAGTAGTTGAAACATGTGATTTTTACCTATTTGGAAGCCTATTTTTGATGTTGTTGAGATATTTAAAGCATTTTTTTAAAATATCTACTAGTTCCAATGCTCCTATTTAGGATTTAGCACTCATGTCTAGTGTTTAGTGATGTTATCCAGGTTTTGGTGCTATTGTCTAGTGCTTGTGTAATTTTGTAACATTATTGTCCACTAAGGCTAGTTTTTTGAGTTTATGATTTATTGTCTATTGTTGTGTAGCTTGGATATTTTCCTTTTCATAATTGACTAACATATATGCTATTTTTTGGTGTTTTTTAGGGTAAGGTAAAGATGGGGGAGTTTTTTAGGGGCTAAGTGATGGAAATAATGAGATTGTTACCTTTGTTAGTTGATGAGAGAGTTTTGATGCATGAGGCGGGGTTGGTTCATGTGTGTGCCTAGGTACTATGAAGTGGGATAGATATCTAATTACCACCTTATGTGAGAGTTACAATGTGGACACATGTACTTTATGGCTTCATAAAAGGGAGATTACTCTTACTCTGGAGGATGTGTACTATATTTTGTATTTATTAGTTAGTGGACACCAAGTGACATTGTAGGATGACATGGGTGTGGATGATATTGATCATGAATCCTTATTTTTTTATAGTGTACATTTAGGTATACATTGGAAAGGTAGTGATAGTGATGTGTTGCTATTTTTTATAATATAGTCTAGTGTTTCACACTTGTCAAAGTGGTTGGTCAAGTTATTGGCTTTGTTTATTGTTATGGATGGGAGTGGGGTGTCAATTGCATATAGGATGCATAGGATCATGCATAGTATAGAGGTTATGGCACTTTGTTCTCATGGGGTAGGACTATTCTTGACCACTTATATAGGGATCTATACCATTTTATTTAGGAGGAATACAGTGGTGGTGCGAGCACAACTACTTTATTGCATTGTTATGTTTATGAGCACATAGTAGTTGTGCGATTGATAGAATTATCAAGGGAGAGGTAGCACCTCTAAAGCCATTTGGGGAGTGGTGGACGAGTATGTTGGCTATTTGGTCTCTTAGGATGGATCACTATAGATGAGTTTTAGATAGATTGGTGGCTTAAGATATCATATGGAGGCCCTATAAAGGATTCCCTAAGTGGTCCTTGGATGGAGTGAAGTCAGTTATTGGTTACATGACCATCAGGATGGAGTGCATAAGCACTTTTAGTATGAGTGAATGACTAGATAGTTTGGTGTACCACAGGATGTGACCCTTGCAGCATGGGTATGGGTGAGGAGTGCATGTGCACTAGCAAGGGTAGGAGCTTATGAGAGGCCTATTGAGGTTGAGTTAGCACCATTACCTTTAGATGTATGGTATGTGGCTATATATATTCTTGATGTAGATGATGTTGGATACATAGAGTCATATACCACATGGTGGGCTAGGCATCAACGGGATCCATTATATCTTATTAATGGAGGGGATACCATTGAGTATGAGATCCCACTTTGATCCAGATGATGAGAGGTAAGCATTGATTATATTTGAATTATGTACATTTTTTTGTTTGTTTTAGCTTGTTTAAAAAATGTATATCGAACATAGTGTTGTACTTTTGCATGAAGGTGGAGTGGGAGGTGCTCAAGATGAAGCACCTACTGGGGGCAGAGGTGGAGATGATGTATTCTAGGAGACCTTCATTGAGTCAACACTCTAAGACCTTACATAACATGTTCTTGATGATGTTATGGAGGAGGGTTTGATTGAGTGAGTAAAAGTTGCAATCAATGCTTACGATTATTTATTTGATAGAGCTGATATAAATATAACTACATATGTTAGAGTAGTGGGAGAGAGAGGTGAGTTGAGGGTTGATCTAGATAGGCATAAGATGCCTCCACTAGATTATGGATCAGTGAGTATGAGTATTATCGATGAGTACATATAACTTTAGAGGTGATATGAAAACTTACATGAGGAGCATAGTCAACTATTGGAGTGAGAGTCATCATAAGAGTCATTCAAGAGATCAAGGAGGTGTGGGTTCATCGAGTACTATAGTGGATTATGGGACTAATAATAGAGGAGAGAGAGAGACTGAGAGTGAGGGAATGATGGCCATTCATGATTAATTATATCGTGATATGATGTATATGTTTTAAAAACATTGTTATATATATTATTTGGTTTTCAACTCATACATATTATATGCATACTATGTTATGGTATTTGAAATATATTTTTATATTCATTACATATGGTTGTTTTAGAAGTAGTTGATTTGGTAGTGATGTTAAGGCTGCGTATGTTTGGTAAAATGGTACTTGGGATATGTGATTTGATTGTTTTGATAAGTGTTATGCTAGGTTTGTATCTTGATTTATATGTATGTAAAGAATTTTATTTGGTTTGTAATTATATGTGAAAGAAAATTTGTTGGTTTTTATAATTAGTAAATTGTTTGGATAAAATGATTTAGTTAAATGTTAGTAAAATAGGATTTGGTAAGATTTTGATTTTGATAAGCTAGTTTTGGCTATGGATAGTTATTGGGAATTAGTAATGTTAGTTGTTAGTATGTGGGGATGTAAGATAATGCATTGTTCATATTGTTTCCTCAAGAATGGCTCAAGAATACAAAGGCTAGCTAAACCTTTGGTTCCATTATTGACCTACTAAGTGAAGCTATGAGTTGATTCTGGTATGTGTCATATCACTCTATGTTGTATCACTATGTGAACCCTGATGGCCAATTGAACAAGTGTCCATACTAATCATGCTATGTAGGAATATGCTTTGTATTTGATACTTTATAATATATACTAATTATATTTGTATGTGGAGATTCTACAAAATTTAACTTTACTAGACGTGCCATAGAGACTATGTTGTGAATAAGGCTCATATATCTATAATTGTATACCCTATGGCCTCTGTTGTGATGTGTATAATTGAGTAATAGATATATGAGCCTTATTCACAACATAGTCTCTATGGCACGTCTAGTAAAGTTAAATTTTGTAGAATGGCCTCTGTTGTGATGTGTATAATTGAGTAATAGATCAAGGTGGAGCTAAAACCTATGATGGAGACTCATTTAATCTTAATCATAGTGGGTTACTACATGAAATAGGTCCCTAAAAATATGATCAAATTGAATATCTCTCTGGAGCAGTACTCTATGATGTGGGTTCATTTAATCTTAATTGTAATAGATTGTTATGTGAGATAGGACCTAGAAAATCTAGTCATAGTGAATATTTCTCTTGACTGGTACTATGTTGTGGAGCTTGTGACTCTATTAGATATGTCTATGGAACTATCTATGTAATCCTTTAACTATAGTGTTGTATCTAGGTTGTTCTCTTTGGACTAGTTTCCAAACCTTCTAAATAAGTGGAATAGGAGATCTCATGTGAGGCTCTATCTTAGAACCCACATTACTCTCATGATGAGTGACTAATGATTCCTCTAAGGGAATGTCCTGGGATGACTCAATCATGGAGGAATGAGGTCTAAGGTTCCATGATGGAAGAGATCTCAATGTCCCCTGTGTGAATTTTATGATGCCATTATCAACACATTTATCAATGTAATTCCTAAGTCCATAACAATCATTATCTCTATGTCCATGAATACGATGATAGTTACAAAAGGGTTGATGTGGTTGTTATGTAAGAGATGTGGATATCATCAATGAGTAGAAGGTAATGTGATTAACCTCATATCTAGTAGTGTTGATAATATGACACATGGGATATCCTACTCTGAATAAAACTATAGTGGTGTCTTGATGATGTTCTCTATAGTGCATATTGTAGGTTTTGCTCTAAAAATTGGCACTTTATTCTTAACTGGTTACTTTTCTAGTTATGGTTTCCTATCTTGTTTAGGACATGGTGGATGTTGGATGCTAGGAGTTGTAGATATTGTTGTGAAATATAGAGTAATTTGATCAACTGAATTTGCCTCAATCAATCCCAATTTATTTTCCAAAGGTAAAATTATATAGCATGCGTGTCTAAAAGAAGACTCTCTCAGATATAATAGACGCTCGAAGAGAGGTTGGTGAATCCCCTTAATAAGTATATGTTGAATCTCTAAATTTGTTGGTTTGTATATTAATCTTAACATGTGATTATTTAATCATAAGATATAATCACTAACTGGCTCTGAAGTATTTTGATGTAAAGTTTCAAGTTTCTCATATGTGACATGAGGGCCCATGTTTGCTATCTAATGTCTAATAAATTCTTCCTCTAAGTCATCATATGTGTGCAGGATATAATGGGGAGTAGATGAAGGAACCAATTATGTGGTTCCCCAACTAATGTCTATTGGAATAACTTAAGTAGAATCAAAGGACTTACATAAGATGGAAAAGCCTTCTAAAAGGCTTGAAGGTGTATGAATGGATATTCAATTCCATCAAAGTGAGGCAATGTTGATATCTAGAAATTTTTAGGTAATGAATCTTTTATAAATGTCTTTGGAAGAGGGTTACCATGTAAATCATTGGCATCCATCCAAGACTTATAAGCCTTGTTTTCTAAGGTAAGGAGGTGTACTTGGCGTTGAAATTCACCAACTAGATGCATTAAAGAGATAATCTCCTAGGATAGTGCATTAGTATCTTGAAGTGGTTCATTTAATCAATGAATTTGATTGATAATTTTATCCATGGGAATGTTACATTTAGCAATTAGATCATAAAGAGGGGGTGTGATCACTTGAACCTTGGGAGTAATGGTAACTTGGACCTTACTAGAGGGATGTGGGCTACCATTCTCTTTAGGTGAAGAGTCAAAATTGGGTTCTACTGTAGTGAGGGGTGGCATGGGAGATTCATTGGTATCTTTATTTTTTAGTGTATCACATTCTAATTGAGTAGAATATGGGATATTAACATTAACATGTGCATTATTTGAAATAGAATCATGCGTAGAAGTAGAAACAACATTTGGTAGTGCATTATGTTTGAGAAGAGTGAGAGAAGAGTTAGAAACATGAGATGCATATTATTCTTCACTATGTGAATAATAATCATCATTATTCCATGTATTGTCATCATTGGAATATTATTCATAATCACTCTCATTTTCATATTCATTTGCATGTTCACTATCATACTCATTATCACTTTTAGTGTAACTAGGGAGAGGTGTAAGAAAAGAATTTAATTATTTTTTCATATGAAATAAAGTATCATTTGAAATTGGAATACAATGTACATCAATGTTATCCATGGCTGGAGTGAATGCATTATTTTCATGTGCATTATGAGAAATAAGAGAAGAAGAGTTTTTATTTAGACATTCTTTTGATACAACAGGGTTAAGAGCATGAGATGCATCATTTGGACTATGCATTGACAATTTTATTCTATTGTGTTTATATTATTTTAATTTGAACATAGAAGTAGCAAGAGAGAGAGAGAGAGAGAGTTCACATGGAAGCAAATTATCACCAATTAGAGGTTCACATGGAAGTGCATGACTAATTTATTCATTTGGTGCATTATACATTGGAGAATGAGGTGAAAATTATCTTTTCCATTTATCAAAATCATTTTCTATAGAAGAGGGAATAAAAGAGATAGGTTTGAGAGAAGAAGATGCATCTACTTATACTTCACTATCACTATCATGTATATCATCATATTCCTTATTACAATAATAGCAATTATCTTCATTGTAAATGAAATCATTTTCCACATTTTTAGATAATGTGAAAATTTGCAAATTTATCCATTCATTATAATAATTATGAGAAATTTTTAAAAATGATCTATGGGATGAGAGGGAAGAACTACCTTAATGGCCATTTTATTTCTTTCACTAAAGAGAATATTGAAAAGTACTATTAAGCAAATAAATATGAACATAAATATTTTGAAAATATTCTTGGAAATTTAAACAATGTGCACAAATTCCAAAATATTTTTCCTAAATATTGAAAGGAAGGAAGGCTTGGTGTGTTAGGACCTTGTTTGGAAATCTAGGATTTTGAGCTAGGGTTTTAGAATTTTTGAAAATTATGCAATAATTTAAATTCTATAAATAATTTTGAATAGGATAAATGCATAAATATTTATACAAAAATTATAAATTATTTTTTTTCAAAAAATAACTACTAATATTGAGATTTTGAAAATATTTTTGACATTCAAAATAATTTGCAAATATTCCAAAATATTTTTCTACAAATTGTAAGGGAGGGAGGCTTAGGGTTTGAGGACCTAGTTTGGAAATCTAGGGTTTTAAGCTAGGGTTTTTAGAATTTTTAAAAATTATGTAATAATTTTAAATTCTAAAAATAATTTTGAATAGGAGAAATGCACGAAAATTTATACAAAAATCAAATATTTGAATTTAAATTTTTGTACCAAATATGAAGGAAAAACCTTAAGCGTAGCTAGGGTTTTAGACTTGTTTGAAGTAAAGTCAAGTTCCCAAATGTCTTAATATTTTTAGGAAACTAATGTTTAGTTCCTAAAAAATAAAGGGTCTGGAGTAAGGCAAAAAATCTAGTTTAATATGACAAAATATAGATTTTTATCAAATAATGTGTATGAGGAAGAGAAATAAACTTATCTAAAAATAGACTAAAATAAATGATTCAAGAGCTATAAATTATGATGCAGGACTAATAAACTATCATGAATTTGGATTTAACCTTCATTTTACAATTGGATAGGAGCATTGAAAGAGGATAGGAGTGGCACCGGTGTTGTAGTCCACATCTACCACTATTGTCGAGGAGATCTGAGATTTTTGGGTTGTGTCCACTTCTTCATTGTGAGCCTGTGTAAAAAAATTTAGAGGTTGAAAGTTGATAGAGGTCATTGTAGACCCATTTAAATCTCAAAACCCTATATCTATCTACACACATGCAAACAAAAAATGCATCAAAAGTAAAAAGGGGGAAAATTAGGTTGGGGGAAGAATGATCACATGATCTAAACCCCATGATGTCTTGATCGCTACCTATATTAACCCTCAATCTAGGGTCTCATGTCAAATGTAATTCTCCATTAGGTAACATTCATAATAAATTTGCACAAATAGATGAAAGAATGAGCTTTTGCCTGGGCCCCTCCTTGATCAAGAATGCAAGTCTATGTGTGATGTAGAATGTTGAGTTATACTATTGACTAATTTTAATTATGTAATATGCCAAAGTAGTAAGTGTTAGATATAAAATGCATTATGTAGTCCTTTATATATGAGACTCTATATTTTGAATTTGGGAGATTTATTTGCATTTGGTTGACATTGGGAAACTTAAGGATGAAGCTAAGAAAGGGGTTGGGACTTTTAAGAAAAAGAAATTGATCGTTGTTGCTCAAAATGACCTTGGATAGGAGAGTTAGAAATAGACACTAGTCGCATCGGTGTTGTAGTCCAACCCTAGTGCTCCTATCTTATAGTCTCAAGACTTAGGGGGATGGAAAGAGGATAGAAAAACTAACTTGGTTGAGGTGGAATGATTGTTTAAAAGGCTCAAGATGACCAAGAATAGGAAAAAAGGTGACTCAACCATAGAACAAGACCCAAATGAATAAAATGAAAGATGTGGCTAAATGTGAACAAAGCTCATATTCTCTAGTTGGAGTCTTCTATGAAAGGACTGTGAAAAGCCATGATATGTGTGGTTTCTTGACCAATTTAGGGTGTATGCAACATGTTATAAGATAATAATGCTCTTAGGATGATGAGATATGATCCTATTATGAATAAAAACCCCTTAGAGACCCTAAAAATCTATTAAATGCTCCAACTACTTTCTCCAACCACCAAATCTCCATCTTGGGACTCTATGACATCTTCCACTTGAATTTATTATGAGGATAAAATCCTCATATCTTTGATCATAATAGGTCCATGACTATGTTTGATTTAAACAGCTATAGGTACTTATTTTTTAAGAGAATGACTATGAAGAATATGAGACACTTCTTCATAATCACATATTTGCCCACCTACTTTAATATCTAAGGATTTATATAATATAGATGAAAAATAATCCATTTATTGATTTTCCTATAGTCATTATATTAATTAAAAATATTAAAAGATGTATAGCCTCATTCTTAAAATATAATAGTTTTAAATAAACCTATTATGCTTCTAAACCCTATCGAAGCTGAGAACTCATTATATGCATAGATCTTCTTTAAAGAGTAATAATCACAGTCATGAAACAATATTGTAACCCCAAAGATGGGATCTACAAGTTATAAATATTCAAACTAGAGGTTGAGATTGAACTTTAATGGTGATGGAACTTCAACATTGAAAAACTTGACTATATGACTATGTCCTATGCTTAATGGTGTTTTGCCTGAAGTATGATGGTGGCATATGCCTTTTAAAATATTTTCTCTAGTTTGACCTAGGTCACATTTGTTCCCAATTTAAAATGTATTGGATTTGAATTTTAATATCGATTGTTGATCTTGATCTGGGTTCCTTGATCATGACACTTGTCATTTCCATATTATTTTTATGGGTCCTACAATCAAACTTTGTCTGGTTCTAAGTTTGTGCCACATTGTGACCTCATGTTCAACCTAAACTTGTTGACTCTTTGACTTTGCTCCATAACATTGATATATTTTTGTATAAATAAATGTTTGTTCTTGATTTTTTTTTGGGTTAGCCATGGTTATGACACTTGGTAGCACTAGATTCATATTTGTGATCTACTAATTTGTTGACCTTTCACTTGTCATTAATTCATTTTTGTATGATTGAATGCACTCTATTGATCTATCTAGACCCACTAATTTTCTTATCTCCCATGCACCTTTATATATGATATAAGATTCTATGATATTAAAACTTATTAGTCTTGTGTTCAGCCTCAAGAATATTTGAATCTAAATGGCTACGTCTTGTGGCTTAAATTTGATGTCTCCACATATGTCCCACTCTACTAATTCAACTTTGAGGGCTTATATCTTGAGATAATAAAACTCATCAAGACTCTAAATTTTTAGGGGGTGATCTTGGCACTAAAAATGTCATGTCCATGCAATATTTTAGCTTGAAATATTTTCTAAGAACAATTATAAAATGCACAACTAGATTGATCTATTCATTCTTACATGATGTGTTGATATGGTCTGGTCCTTCTAGACTTATGCTAGAAAGTGTTGTTTGGATTTTAAAGGTTTGAATGAACCTCTTATATTTTTTCAAAAACCTATTTCATGCCCTATGAATGCTTAAACACCATGGATACCTATTGGGCTCTTTCCTTGTAATGCTAGACCTATTTCAAGGCTTTCTTCTCACAGATCAATAAATTACACTTCAAGCTTGCTTCAAGTGTTTCAAAATCTTTGAAATTTTCATGTGATCTTCTCCCTTCACTATTTTATCATTCCCTTAACAATAAATCTATTCAATTAATCTATCCAAGCAAAATCTTTATATGTGGGCTAGAATTGGCCAACATGAACTATACAAGTAAGTCAAATTTGGCCTATTTTACCTTGGACCTATGTATAATACACCCTCAATATCAATAGGCCAAATTATCTTTCTCATACCTATACAGACACATTTCATGGAGACCCAAGGAGTTGGGGACATTTGAGGAGGGTCCTGAGATTTTTTTTTGTTGAATTTTTTGGGAGGTTGGACGTCAGGATTTCATGAACAATCCTTAAGAGTCCAAACCCTCATAAACCCTTGGTTTTGACTTGATAGATAATATAAGAAATAAGATACATCTAGATGAGATCTTTTTTCTTGGAAAATTCTTGTAACTTGTGTAGGACTCTATCAGGATCCTTCCCATTAGATTCGTATGTACCTTACTTTTATGAATAGCGTACAAAACATGATTTTTTGATAGATTTTAATTGTTTTATAGGTGTAGAGGAGTGTTGAAGAATGAGGATCATTTGGGGATGTAAATTGGGACCTATTATAACTTTCCATGTCTTTTTTAACTTTAAACATCTACACAAACATCTATTCTAAGTCATTCATCTCAACGGTCTTTGGCAAATAATGGAAATAGAGAGTGACTACCAAGTGAGAAGATGAGAATTTTTGTTGGGGGCCATTTTAATGTCTAATTAATGGATTAAAAGGTATAGGGGTCCTAGATAGGTGTCTTAACACCTCTTCTATGTAAATTATTGAGAAACTAAAGGCCTTCTTGATGACAAATGTGAATTTAGACCTATGAGGCTAGTGATGGTGACTACATATGGTGAGTGTAAGTGTCATGAAGAAGATTAGTGGTTAGGAAAGAATCTGATGACTATTTAAGCTTTTTTATAACCCTTCCTTGATATTTCACATTGTTAACTCTCCCTATTCTAGTTTCAAGTGCTCAAAAGATTCCTAATGATGAAGGTAGTATCAAGAAGTCATTTAGAGGGTTCTACGTAGTTTTGAGGAGATTTCATCTTCACATGGACATTTATCCAAAGAGACCTTTCATTGTCTATTTTTTAATTCATTATCCTAAAATTTAATTGGTTTTCATTCATTTACATGTGGCATTATGACCCTTGAGATCCACTTTTTTCTCTCTCTTCTCACATTCTATAAATGTAAGTCATTTTGACTCTTGTAAAACATTCCACACCTGATATGGTGAAGCCCTACTAGTTTTATATTGTAATTTTCCTTTTAATTATAGTTTTTAAGCTCAAAATATATCTTTTATAAGTATGTGAAGTGATTTATAGTGAAATTTCAAGTGATTGATGCCTATCCTTACTTTCTCTCAATCCTTCCATGTTTGATGCAAATTGTTCTACTCTAATAGATCACATGAAGTTTTTTCAAGTGTATGGGTCTATTTTTAAGTGTAAAACTATCCTTAGTGTTTAAAAATGATCTCTGGTACACTTACCTTGATTATTTTAATTCATATCACCTCCATGTTTAAAATACTAATGTTAGAGTAATTCAATATTCTAAGACTAGTGTTGTGAATCATGCCTCTTAGTGCACTTGTATTATAATATTGTTTAGATATTTATAGTGTGTCACCCCATTATATTATCTTATGTTTATGTCTAATTATCCTCCTTTTCATCCAAGTAATCAATTTGTGTAGGTGATAAACACTTAAGGGTTAATCTAGGGAGCTAGCCCTTAAAACTAGAGGTTTATCTCTACTAGAGGAAACCCATAGTCCTAGATGTATTCCATTGTTTTAAAAATCTTATATTATGATATAAAAACCTCCTTTAGGTGAGATATTTGGTGATAATAGTTATGGCATGCCTGATAGGACCATTGTCCTAAAGATAAATTTTAAGGTGAATGTTGCTCTTGACAACATCATAACTGCATATGGTGTTATACTCAACATTTATTGACTCCGTTCAAGGTAATATCTAATTTTAGATCATTTTTTTATCATATATTTCTATTAATACTTCATGGTCCTTACTAGGTCATGTTTTTGTAGAGGTTTAAATCTTATAAACCCACTCTTTCAACCTAAAATTCTAGTTGAAGTTCAACATCCTCAGCCTATTTTGACCTTTGAAGAACAAGATTACTTTGCAAGTCAAGAAGATCAAGAGAGTAAAGAAAAACTTGAGGAGAACATGGCTAGGTAGCTTGCCTTCCAAGCCTTTAACATTGAAAATCCTATCCATCTTGATGCATATGATGGCATACCTCCTAATGATACTAAGAGTGTTCCCACATTCAATGGTGAAGGTCATGTTACCCCTCGTGAGCATATTAGGGATATTTTAAACTTCTATAATTTTCACAATGTCATTGAGGTTAATATTTCCATTAGACTCCTTGCCATGTCCCTTAGATGGAAAGAACTTGATTGGTATAGGATTTTGCCTGAAGGTTGTATCATCATTTTGGATGATTTAAAAGAGATGTTAACATCAAGGTTTAAAGACAAGAGTGATGACACATCACTCATTCACCAACTCAATGTAATTCAAAGATACCCTAAGGAGATAATGCATGATTTTAATGAGAGATTCCAAAGGACTTGGCATAGGTTTAATCCTCCCATGAGAGCACCTGATAGCTTTGTGTTTCCCACATATCTAAGGGCTATTGGTACTGACATAGCCATCATGCTACAATCCATGGGTGGTCACACCTTACCTGAATCATATGACCTTGCCATTAGAGATGAGAATGGAATAATAAAATATGGGAAGTTACCTTCAAAATTTTCCATGCCTCTACTACCAAATACTTTTTTTTTACTCTAAGTGTAAAGAGAAAGCATAGAAGCTAACTCCTCTAATCTCTCTAAGGCGGGGCGAAGAAAGGATTTAGAAAAGATCAAGCTTACTGGTGATCTACTGGTGGAATCAGGGGTTGTTAAAACCTTAGATGAACATTTCCCCCATGTTCCCCAATGATTGTCTTATCATGGAATGTGAGGGGTTTGAACAGCTGCCCCAGACAAAAGGCTGTTTGAAGATTGGTGCTAGATCATACTCCGGATATCCTGTGTATCCAGGAAATGAAAGTGTCAATTGATTTACTGTTTGCTTGTTTGCCAAAAATTTGGCGTTCTGGCCATTTTCAAGGTGTTGGAGCGCTGGGATGCTCTGGGGGTTTAGCAACTTGCTGGGACCCGAGAAAGATATTGCCTCTTCATTGGTTTACCTGCATTTCTACCCTCTCCATGGTTGCCTCATCTCTTGACACAGGGGAATTGATTCTTGTCACTAATGTCTATGCGCCGGTAGACATAGATGGACAACTTCTGCTTTGGGAACATATTCGTTATGTTCGTAGCTGCCACCCGTTCTTACCGTGGATTGTTATGGGAGACTTTAATGCTGTTATGAATTTGGAGGAGAAAAGAGGAGGGTTGTCCCGGCTGGGTCCCTCTACCGAGTGCCTTCGCAATAATGTTGAGACTCTGCGCCTCTCTGATGTTAGTCCCTCCAATGGAATGTTTACCTGGAGCAACAGAAGATTAGGTTCGGCTGCCATTTCGGAGCGTCTTGATAGATTTCTTGTTTCCTGTTTCTGGAGGTCTAGTGCCTTCTCTCTCACCTCGGATATCTTGGATTGGAATGGGTCAGATCATTGGCCCATCAGGCTCTCCATAAATCTTATTGAGGGACCTAAAAAACCCCCCTTTAAGTTTCAACTGATGTGGCTTCGTGACTCTTCTCTCTAGGAGTGCATGGAACTGTGGTGGAGACAAGGGGCACCGGCTCACGGTACAGCTATGTATTCCTTCCAAAAAAAACTGCAGTATGTCAAGAGAAAATTGCAGATTTGGAATAGAGAGTGTTTCGGTAATTTGCATGGTATGAGGAAGAGGGCACAGGATGATCTGGCTGCAATCACAAGGCAAATTAGAGACTCTGGTCTCTCGGAATCGCTGAGCCAGGAGGAGGCTAGAGCTGCCAACTCCTTGGAGGAATGGGAATTACGTGAAGAAATTTATTGGAAGCAAAAGGCACGGATAGACTGGCTGCAAGAAGGTGATAAGAATACGGCTTTTTTTCATAAGTCGGTTCAAGCGCGGAGAAATAGAAATGTTATCACTTCTCTTGTTGCCCAGGATGGGAGACGGGTGACTTCTTCTCAAGCTATCAGTGAGGAAGCTGTTAGCTTCTTTTCGGCTCTCTTTGCTGATGATTTGGCTCCTGCTGACGAAGCGGAATCGGCTGTCCTTTCTTGCATCCCCCAGTTGGTGAGTGCGGATATGAATGCTTGTCTCATGAAGCCCATTGGGATGGCCGAGGTGGAGGAGGTTGTTTTCAGCATGAAGAGAGGCAAAGCACCTGGCCCGGATGGGTTTCCGGTGGATTTTTTTCAGAGCTTTTGGAGCATCATCAAGCAGGACCTTATGGCTGTCATACAGGAGTCGCACACTAATAAGGAAATGCTCAAAGCTCTAAATGCTACTTTTCTTGTTCTGATTCCGAAGAAGGAGCAGCCTATTCAGCTTGATGAGTATAGGCCCATTGCGCTTTGTAATGTGGTCTATAAAATCATCACCAAGCTTATAGCGCTGAGGCTTAAAATTTATCTTCCCAGGCTTATTTCGGAGGAACAAGGAGGCTTTGTGGCCGGTAAGCAGATTTTGGACGGAGTTGTCTTAGCTTCGGAAGCTATTCATTCTATGAGTACGTCCCAGGAGCGGGGAATGTTCATTAAGCTTGATCTTGCTAAAGCTTATGACAGAGTTAGCTGGAGATTTTTGCAAAAAGTCCTTTTGGCGTTTGGATTTAAGCGGGATTGGATTTGTTGGGTGATGAGCTGTATCACGTCACCTTCCTTCTCGGTCCTTATCAATGGGACTCCTTCTGAGCTTCTTGGTGCCTCCAGGGGTCTTCGCCAGGGGGACCCTTTGTCCCCATACCTGTTTATCATTCTTGCGGAGGGCCTTGGCAGGCTCTTCAAATACCGTGTCTCTCAGAATGTTATACAGGGTTGGAGGTGGGGAGAGGGATCCTCCCCTCTCACCCATTTACAATTTGTGGATGACACGATTTTGACTGGGAGTGCTCGTATAAGTGAGGCAGAGGCTTTCCGTCACACTTTGGACACTTATCTGGCAGCTTCCGGGCAAAAAATTAATGAGCATAAGTCTTCTATTTTCTTTTTCAACACGCCGAAGCTCATTCAGAGAAGGATCGCCACTATTTTACGCTTTCAGACTCAGAGCCTGCCGGTTATTTACCTTGGCATTCCCATTGTGGTGGGAAGACAGCCTAGGCTATATTGGCAGAATATTCTTGATAAGTTGAGACTTAAGGTGAGCCACTGGACTCATAGATGGCTATCTACTGCGGGTCGTGTGACTCTTCTTCAATCAGTCATCCAGGTGCTCCCGATATATCGTTGTATGGTGCAGGCCGCCCCGACTTATTTTCTGAAGGAATTTGATTCCCTCTCGAGACAGTTTCTTTGGAGCGGAAATTTTCAGAATAACAAGTGGAGTCTCATTAATTTGGATACTGTTTGTAGACCGAAGAGGGATGGGGGCCTTGGTTTACGCTCGGCTATCTTGGCCAGTCAGGCCCTAGCTGCCAAGCTCTATTGGAGGTGGTGTTCCAGCTATTCGTCTCTTTGGGCCCGAGTTCTGGCGACTAAGTATTTTCCGGGAGTGGATCCACAGGTGATTCCCAGGCTCCCGCTTGAGGGCAGAGGGTCTATGGTGTGGAACACTCTCAAGTGGGGAGCGCAGCTGGTTAAAGATAGCTTGTTTTGGGTTTGCAAGAGTGGTATGGATGCTTTCTTCTGGGAGGACTCTTGGGATGGGGAACCTCCACTTTTTTCATTGCATCCGCATTTACAGGAGCTAGGAGCTGTGTTTCTCATGGCTGGTTGGCACAAGGTGGAACATTATAAAGAGGTTTTCGATTTGGGAACTACGGTTGGCTGCAGATGGAAGGACCTGTCCGAGTGGCCGCCTGGGGGCTCTGAAGAGGATAGGAAGGAATTAGTATGCATTCTGGCTTCCAGAGGTTGTAGTTCCCTGCAGGGTAGAGATGAGCTGGCATGGGGAGGGGATGATACTGGTCATTATTCTGTGGCATCTGGATATCTTGCTCTGACTAGACACCTCCCGCTTCGTGGTTTGTTTGCTTGGGGCAAAAAAATTTGGAATCAAAATTCGTGGCCCAAGTGCAATTTTTTCCTATGGCTGCTTACTCACAACAGGTGTCTCACCTGGGAAAATCTATGCAAGCGAGGTTTTCAGGGACCTTCCAGGTGTGTTTTGTGTTTTAACTGTGAGGAAAATGGTGCTCATATTTTTTTCCAGTGTAAGTACGTTCTGCAGCTTTGGCATTGCTGGTGGGAGGCATGGAGGCTGCCTTGCTGGCATGCTTCGTCTCTTGTGGACTTCTGGAGTCGATGGGGTCAGGCTCCTACCAAGAATTTCTTTTTATGTAGCGCCTGGTCTGTGGGTCCCTCCTTTATCTTATGGAACCTGTGGATTGAGAGAAATAAAAGAATTTTTAGAGGCGTCCAGCTGGATGTGCAGACTCTGTGGGCAAAGGTTAGCCGTGCGATTCAAGAAACTCTAAGTGTCAAGTGCGCTGAGATGCAGGGGATCGACCCTGAAGATAATACTTTATGTTTGCACCTTGGCTTGGCGCCGAACTTGAGATGTTCTGGAGATTCGACCTGTCACTTGGGGAGTGGCTGTAGACAGAAGTTGCGCCCTGTTGATAGAGAGGGCCGGTGGCAGCCCCCGGTGGACGGGTTCATTAAAATTAACACCGACGGCTCCTCTCGGGGCAATCCTGGTGCGGCTGGCATAGGTGGCATTGCTAGGAATAGTGTTGGTGGTGTGCAGTTCCTATTTTTGGTCTACAAAGGCCAGTATACTAACAACTTCATGGAAGCTGAGGCCATCCTGGAGGCGGTGAAGGTGTGTTGTTGGAATGGCTGGAGTAATATCGTTTGTGAATCCGATTCGCAAATTGTTGTTAATCTTTTGAATAAAGGTATGTCTGGTAAAGTTGAGTGGCACCTCAATGAGATTATTCAGCAGATTCTGCAATTAAGCTCCTCTCTGCAGTCGATTTCTTTTAACTACATTCCCCGTGAATGGAATGCTGTGGCGGATTGCCTTGCCAAATGGGCGTCGGGACAAGGCCCCTCTTGGAATATTACGGATAGTACTATGATCCCCAGTAGTTTATATCAACAACTGGTTCAACTGCTGGACCAGGACAATGCTATGTAACTGTGGTTTTTCTTGTTTTTAATATATTTTTACCCCTCTTTTAGTAAAGAGAAAGCATAGAACTTCTCCTAAGAAGGTATAAGATACTATTGATTGGCAGGAAAAGTCTAATGCCTTTGAGGCTCAACATAGGCAAATTAATATGTATTATGGTGTTAATAAAAACCCCTATCATTATCCTCAACAAATAAATAGGTTCCTATCTTATTAGTATGTTCAAGGTAGAGGTCAAGGTTAGCCTAACTTCAATAGGCCTACCAATGCATACAATCCAACTTTCACATCCAACACAAGAGAAATGGTACAGGTGCATATCAATTTGGTATAAGGATAAGAGTGGCATCAAGTTCAATTCATGGATGAAAATGAAGGTGGAGATCAATATTTTTTTGTTCAAGGAGGATTCCCTCCTCAACTATCATTAGAAGATGAATTTCTCATGCAAGCAAATGAATGATGGAAGCATCAAGGAGTGAGTTTCACTAAATGTATATTTAAATATACTTATGTCCTAAATCGATATAATTTATTTGAAGACAATAATAGAGAAAAGAGGAAGGCCTTTGGAGATTCCCATGGTGTTCATACAAGTTCAAGTATCCCTCTGATAAGGTAACAAGTTATGACTGTAAATATGGCAATCCCTACAAATTTTGCACTTTCTCCAAATCATAATGTTGAAATGCCTAATCAAAATAATCAAATGTCTCAAGCTCAAAACACTTATTTTCCTTCAAGGACTCAATAAAATGTAAATTCTCCTACTCTAAACCTCATGGATTCTTTGAAGAATACTAAGGCATCTATCTCTATTTGGTATATTTTTCACATTTCTGTCCAAAATGAACTTTTGAAAAAGTAATTATCTTAACTTGTTGTTATTCATCAACCATAAATTCATGCTTATTTTACTCTAACCACTACTCCTAATCCCATTATTTATCCCTCTTTTAAATCTTAAAATCCTCCACCCTTCTACCACACTCTCATTATGGGGGACAAACTTGTTCATAACTATATAGTTGATAATAGAGCTAGCTCTTAGGTGATGCCCAAGGTTGTAGCTAATAAATTGGGCCTAAAATATGAACCTTGTAATAAATGGGTGCTTCAAATTGATGGGACACATTCTAAGTTAGTAAGATAGGTCAAAGGATTGAGAATTTTTATTCATGATTGTCCTAGCTTCCCTATTCTCCAAGACATTATAGTTGTTGACTTCTTTGCTCATTTTTCTATCTATCTCTCAAGGGATTTCATAGCCAAGATAGGAGGCTACCTATTAGCTAATTGGTCCTTCTTGGCCTTTAGGAAAAGTTATGGAGTGAAGGTAACCATTAAAACTCAACCAATATCTAAGTTCCTTATTGAATCCTATGTAAAAGCAAGCTCCAATCTAAATTGTGTCATTAATGATCATGAGGAGTTTGATATGGATGATGGAACATCTTCTAAACTTGAATGCATATCTGATATAGTTTTGGATGATTATGATGCAGACACCTATGGACATGATCCATACACCTACTTTGAGAAAACTGACATTGGCACATACATCATCCATGAGGGAACATATGATAAATTTGAGGTGAGTATTAAACATTCTTTTTCACAAGATATTGAGGTTAATTACCTTATCCATATGTAATATGATGATATTTTTCAAATTATGATAGATAAATATGGTGAGAATAACAATTTCATTATGCTTGTACTTGATGAAGGATTCCTAGAACATGATATCCATGAGGAGGAAGATGACCTATGGTAAAATTTCAATGCCATAAGTAAAGAGTTTGATCACTTGCATAAGTATACTTCTCCTCATAATAAGTGTATATCTGATGGTAAGTATGTTTATGAGCCTAACAAGTAGGTTCTTGAGTGTCTTATCAAACATGAAGGAGAATTTCTTGCTAATAATAAAGATAAGCATCAAGTCACTGTCATGAGTGATGTAGTCATAGAGAAGTTTAATGAACACAAGGAAACACATTATGTGTTTGAGGAGTATTCAACACCTAAACCTAAGATTTAATCACTATCAGATGTGATATAGCAGCAAGAGAGCAAGATTGATGGTCCTATACATCAAATGCATCATGATAGTAAAGAGAGTGAAGTTGAGGCAATCTTAATCACTCCCAATCTACAGTTTGAAGAGTACCAATTAGATATGATAGAGTTGAGAAAAGTTTTAAGTTTAAATAAAATATTTGAGGGGAAAAATAGAACATCCTTGAAATCTAAAAGTAGTATAGTTATAGACAACATAATACATAAGGATGGTAAGTCATTTGACCATCCACATAAGTAGGTATTTATTGACAAGCATGTTCTAGTTGATAGATTACTTTCATGGAGAAGAAAGGATGTAATAGGTACCATCTTTGACCCTAGTTGAAACATGTTGAGCTATTCTTCACCTTAATTTTGAGGCCTTGTATATTTAGGATAGGTATGTGGTTTTGCTTTTTTTGTGTGTGTGTCCCATAAATATTCTTAAGAACACATGTGTGGTGTATTTTCTTGTGTGTATTTATTTTTGTTATTTGGTGTGGTTTTAAAGGTAATTTAGTGTCATATCTATGCATATGTGACTCCATAACCCAATTTATAAGAGTAGGCTACTGGTCTTTAGCATAGCTAGCTTGACACTCCTAGGAAATTACCAAGAATGTTGACCAATTTCACCACAAGTCAAATTAGGTCAACCCCCTATAGTTGAAAACTTATATAGGGGTCCCATAGATTATGAAATGTCTCAAATGGTCCTAATGAGTTCATTTTAAATGTGTTTTAGCTTTATCATATTCATTTTAGTCCCCAGTTGGTCTTATGCCATTATTGTCACCAAATCTTACACCCTAGAGGAGGTTGTTTAAGCCTCCTCTAGATTTTGGTAACATTGGAATATTTCTCGGTATGTGGGTTTTCCTATAGTATAAGTAGACCTATAAGTTTAAAGGTTAGCTCCTTGAATTCACCTTGAAGTGCTTATCACTTATGCTAATTGATTGCTTCTAAAAAAAGGGGAATAAATATGAATTAAATAAAGCTACTAAGGTGTGATACACCATAAGGATTTACATAATTCTATCATACTTATTTCACTAAGAAACAAGACCTAAAAACTAGCTTCAAAGTCCTCAGATGTTCTAACATTAGTATTTCAATATAGAGGTAATATTTAAAAAAAAACTCAAGGTAAGTAAAACAAAGATTAGATTATTATATCTAAGGACATAGGTACACTTGAATGGATCCAAAAACACTAGTTACACTCTATATGACATGTTAGAATCAGAGCTCCTTGTATTAGACATGAAAGGATAAGGAAAAGCAAGGATAGAATAACTGGACATCACCATACATCACTTTCCACACATAGATAAAACATTCATGAACTCAAAACTAGATTGCATTTATTGTTTAAAGTCAAATTACAACATAAAAATAGTATGGCTTCGCCATACATGGTGTGGAATTATTTACAAGAGACAAAATGGATAGTACTTATATAATATGAGAGAGGAGATAGGAGAATGAATTCCAAGAGTCACTAGAACATGTGTTAAGCTAAGATAAAGAGTTAAATATATATAATAATGAATTATGAGATATACCATTTAAGGTTTAATTATATAAATTTCCCTCCAAGGTATGAAACTCTTCAATTTTGGTGTAGGACTCCTCAAATTGCCCTTTGAAAACTACCTTCATCATTTGGACTTCCTTGAATTCTCCACAATATACTAGGGATACATGAGACATTGAACTATGAGGGAGGAGTTAGAAATAGGATCCAACATGAATTTTATGTGTCCCTAATCATAAATATTCTTTTGGCCAAGTGTTCTCAATTCTTGCAGTTATAATTACTCTTCTTTCACTCATCCTTCACACTTAGCACCAAGATGTGCTTTAGTTTCTCAAACCAATCCATACATAGGGTGATGTGACAATTTTTAATAGTACTCATTCCCTTAAATATATCAAGTAGACCTTAAAAGGCCTTCCAATTGGACTTATCACCTTCTCACTAGGTGATCACTCTTCATTCACTATGTCATTCTGAATTGGATAAAGTGGAAGTGTTAGCATAGATATCAATGTGATTATCTAAGACAATAAATGGCTATTGGTATCTATTTTAAGTCTCATCCTATATCCCAAAGTGATTTTCATCTTCTAACTCTCTCTTGAACTTGAAAAACACACAAATCTATCAAGAAAAGGTATTTTACACTTTGTCCATACAAGTAGGATGAAATCCAACTTGATGGGAAAGATCCCTAGGGAGTCCTCCATAATTTCCAATCACCTCCCAATTCATTATATCTAATCTAAATTCCTTTTATTCAACTTATTCTCTATCGAGTCACTAACAAGGGTTTTAGAGGGTTTTAGGTAGTTTATCCTCTTAAGGATAGTTCATAAAATTATGAAATCAAATATTTATATAAATTCCACTAAATTTTTTTTTGTTACCCTCTTCAACACATCCTATCTCCTTAAGCTCCCATGCTAAGTGTTCATATAGTTTCAAGCTTCCAAACTTGGCCTCTCGAATCCTTTCCTTTATTATATGCAGGCTGCCAAGTTTTCAAGTCAATAAATGACTCTTATGTGACCTCATATATATAAATTTGGTTCCAAATAACCTTATAACTCCTCATTAAGTTCATCCAATGTATTTATAATATCAAATAGTCATAGAAGTTGTATTAGACCCCTTAAGGCTTTAGGCCTCGGGCGTAATAGGTCTAGTCTACATTCATGACCTAAACTCTTCTCTGCATTCCTTATTATATTTTTGAGACCTTAATCATGTTGGTTAATTTTTAATACAACTATTCCCATATTTATTTTAACTCTCAAATCCTCAAGCATCTTTTTTTCAACATTCCCATACCTTGTCTATAGACCTTACTATTTGGGAGTACCCTTTATCTGAGATAAAATAGAGGTATCTCCCTTATCTATTCAATAAATTTGAAGGTATGGGGAGATAAATTAAGTCATGAAGGTAATATTTACTAACTTTTATGGTTGGACTATAATCATAACACCTTCAAATCTCATGAATTCCCAAACATACTTCTTGAATGTTATGTGCAATATTATCAAGTATGGTTACATGTGTACCTTGGGGATTAGATTTCATGATTTATTTTCTTGTGGTAATCATAATTTTAGTGTGACATAATTTTAAATAATATTTTAATCATATCTAAATTCACCCTTCATTTATAAACTCTTTATTGTCTATATTGCATTTAGACATGCCTAGTTGACAAGTTGTAAGACTGTGTAGTTTGCTCATAAAATGGCCTACCTATAAGTGTATTTTTCATGTTATCCCTTATGTAATTACCTTAAGATATATTTTAATTTATTTAGGCTCATATTAATATTTAATTTACCCACACCATTCTTTAATTTATAAACACACATAACTTGTTAGGTCTAATTTGTATTGTCACCTTGCAGTCAACCTGTAAGTGTTATTTTGTGACCTAGAAGAGACCTGTAGGTTATGATATGAGTTGATACACAATAATTCAACCCTTATTAATTATTTATTAATCATTATTTATATTTCCATTACAAATAATTAGTTCTATGTAGATCCATGCCTCCATTAGGTCCTAACTCACCAAGAAGCCATTTCGGATTCAAAATCCTATAAATAACACTAAAGAATTATAGTGAAATATTACATGAGTTAGAGGTTCTCCATAATCATAATCTTATGGAAAAATATACCAATTTTCATAAAAAATCATATACTTTATGGTAGGTCTCTATGATGGAAATATTTAGGCTTATCAAGACTTCATATATTTTACTATGGAAGGCTTGAATAAGGGTGAAAACCCTATTTTGGAAACTTTAAGGTAATTGGTCCCTAAAGTCAGTTTCTCAAACTTGAACATGATTATTCAAACCTGCATACAACTATATTACCTTAACATGAATCATATTACATTATTTAACTCCCTAACCTCTTATCAAGGTCTCAAACATGTTTAAATACTAGCACCCCACATGCTCAGACCTCTGTGGTAGCCTATAGGTGTGCACACAGCAACAAACAAGGCATTGAAGGTGAGACATAAATAATTGTACACTTTGTATAGTCTTGTGATCAATATTAGACCTCTGTAAATTATTCAAACCTATATTTACAACTTTAAGGGACTTGAAACTAGCTACAATGCCTTATTCCCACATGATTATTCTCCTATAGATACACATCAGTATCAAGTAAGGCATAAATATATGACTATGTTAAATAATTGGTTATCATAGTTTATCCTATGTCACTTAGGATTATTATCTTTATTTTTCATGATATAATCATGTTTTCAACCTCCTAAAACTCTCCATTTTCTCTCTATGGATATTATGCAAACCTTTAAACACTATATTCAACTGATTGTGTATGATAGTCATGCCAAAAGCTGACTGTGTTAGGTTTTATCAATTGAAACATTCATGTGATACCCTTTGAAACTAATATTTAAAGTGATGGTGGTGATTTATATGAAATGTGAGAGGTGAAAAAATTAATATACCTTTGTTTGAAACCACTACAAGAAATGAAAACCTATGTAGTTGATGAAACCTACTTGCAACTCCATTAGTGCACTCAACCTACAACTTGAGAATTTTGAGATCATAAAATTACCTCCAAACATGAAAAAAATGATTGAAACCATTAAATAATGAATTTTGCATCCTCTGTAAGTAATTTCAATAATTGGATTGTACGAACCAGCTCAAACAAGGAGGAAACCTACACGGTGTGGGGATTAGCCTAGAAAATGAGAGAGTAAACTTATAAAGGATGGTTCATAAAAAATAGTAAACCATTATATAAAATCTTATGATGAAAATTAATTAAACCAATTTTAATTTTTATCATCAAGAGAATTTTACATGAAACCTCTCCTACTAGTCATACCAAGAAGAAACCTATTGACTAGTTTTATATGTGTAGTGGAATAATGTAAAATTAGAATGTTTTTCAGACATTTTTTATGCTTCCAAAGTATATCAAGCATGTAAATTAATTAATTTAAGCTTAAGGGTCATTCCACAAGCTTTTCATATGTGTCACTCTCCTCTATATGTCATACAGCTACCAAAACTACCCAAACTACCACTTCTCTTCATGTTTTAACATAGTACCTAAAATTTTTAGTTAGGTAATAGAATTATTGACAAATACATGACATAATACACATTTATAAATATTTTTAACACTTATCTTACTTGTAAAATTGTACCACTTTCATAAATGACTCAAATATGACCCCAAGTGACTATAAATGACATAAGGGGTAAAATGGATGTAATAAATGTAATGACATATTAAATGACCCATCTATCGAAATATGATACACCATATATGACCCAAATAAGACCCCTATACAAGTTTTTTACTATAGGGGGTTGACCTATTTTGACTTGTGGTCAAAAGAGTCAATAGTCATCTAGAGGTCACATTTGGGGTCATTAAATAGACTTATACGGGTTTCCCATGGAATAAAAATGTGTCAAAGTTTATTTCAACATTTATGATGTAATAATATGTTATATGTTAGTTTTTTAACTAAAGATTTATAGGGTTCTATGTTGCAAACAAGAAAAAAGTTGAAAAAGGAGGAAGTTTGGGGAGTTGTATGGCTTGTGTAAGAGCTATGGCACATGTGGTTGATTATATAGTGTCTTTTCCCATCCTTGAACTCAATTTCATGATTTATCAGATTTTAAACACTTTAAACTGATCAAAACCATCATATTTTCTCTATCACTCTCTTAGGAAAGTAGAAATGGTCAATCGGTCTTTGTATGGTATAGACAATAGGAGGCGAGTTAGAGAAAATGTTCTTCAGTGATAAAATTACTCCTTGTCTACTTCAAATCCATTTTCATATTTATAGGATTGGTTTCTTGTGCTCTATGAACCATTTCTTATAATTTCTATTGTTCTTTCCTGCTTACCCATGCCCATCACCTTCAAGTTTTCTCTCAGTTTAGATTGGTCTTTGTAAAGAAGTTATTGTACATGATCATAAGGGGCATGATATTTATTATCACAAGATTCCTTGCCTATTTTTCATGTGTGGTGTTCATGAAATAAGAAAACCATCTCATTTTATAGTGAGAGACTCCATTACTAGTCTACAGGTTGTGTTCCATCAAATTGTAAGACTTATATGCATGAAGGTTCCTTTAAATCAAAAGAAGATCTTAATATTATGAGAATAATGTCATTAATAACATGACCTTGGTTAAATGGTATAAATCATCCATATGAAGATAGTTTTGATTCTTGAAAGGATGATTGACATGTTCATGGTTTGAAAAAATTAATTTTAGGGGATTAAAGTGTTATCTACATGATATTCATGTCATCAAGGTTTTCACAGTCCATGGAATACCTAGTGTTCACCCTATACTCACTTGAATTGCATGTTTAAAACTATGCTTGAAAACACTACATATGCATGCCTCATTACAATATATAGATTGAGTATGGACAAAGAGGCTACAACTAAGCCCAATTATAGAGGTTTGAGGTAGAGTGTCAAGAGACTTTAGAGGTGTTTGAACCATGGAAGGTTTCCATGATTGTCTAGGAGTGTAGATGTTGTCTTGGTGGTAATGGGTAATGGATAAATAAACTCAAAAAACATATTTGTAATGTAGACTTTAATCAAATGACAAATGGGTAAATTTACCTTAGTTTCTCTAAGATTGTGTTTTGCTTACACACAGTATCATGCCATGGTGGAGATTTTTGAGATCTAGGTTGGTCTAATCACTTCCACTCAAGTCTAAGCTAAGAAAATAACATGATAATGTAATATATGAGTCATTTTATTTAAGTAGGATGATGATAATTTATCTTTTCAACCTATTTAGTATTGACTAGAAATACTTAGTGTTATAAAGTGTTTCTTAGTCCGAAATCAACCCTGAGGCAATTTCAAGTGACTTATAATGTATGGATGAGAATGAAGATTATACAATGGCATAAAAATCAATGATGGATACATCTAATGACCTTAAACCAAGTAAAAATAGTGTAATACATTTATCCTGATTACATTTATACATATAAGGGTTTCTAAACACTGGTGGCCACCTATAACCATATCTATCACTTTGAAGAACAACCTTGAGAGATGAAAAACAAGTCTATGTCCTAAGAACATGTTATGGACCTCATTAATTATAATAGGGTTTTAAAAAACTCAAGTGCACACTAATGAGTGAAAACATAGGTCTTAAGACATAATACTACCTATAGGAGCTTCAAGTCTAAGAAGAACACCTATAGTTGTGTGATAGTAATGGAAAAGGTTTAATGGTGCAAGGTATCCTATTCTCATAGGAATCATATTGAAATATCCTCCTTATGAATGGTTTTATAGTTTTAAAATTTAGTGATCATGTTGATTTCATGCTTAGAATGATCATACAATCCTCCACACAACACTCAGATGGTAATTAAGCATGTCCAAAGTTGAGCAAATGTCTTAGACCTTGCACAGTTAGTCTTGAGTGATAATTTGAAGATATTTGAGGATTTAAAGATGCTAGAGAGATTATCTAGCTTATGTACTTGGTAAATAAGGTCATTATTACCTATTATATCCCTTTATACCTTTAGTTTGGCAATACAAATAGTGGATATGCCCTTTGTTTTATCTCAAATAGAGGGCACTCCTAGACAGTTTAGACTGTAGGCAAGTAATGTGAAGGGTAAGAGGATGACATGAGTCTTATAAAACTAAAATAAGGATGTGTGTATTTTTTTTTAGCATTAAACAATGTTTAAAATGCCTCATAATATTGAGGAAACACTTATAGGTGGTTATGGGTATTAGGAACATAGTTATGCATGTTAGGCTTAAGACTAGGCCTAAAGCCCTATATGGGTTTAAATATACTTCCAATAATATATGATCATTACAATAAAATTTATATCCTTTAATGGGATGTATAAGTTTGTTTGAAAAAAAATTCTTGTAGGG
This sequence comes from Torreya grandis, assembly GCA_037957365.1. Lineage (NCBI taxonomy): Eukaryota > Viridiplantae > Streptophyta > Pinopsida > Cupressales > Taxaceae > Torreya > Torreya grandis. Next base: position 56,804 of record JARHVA010010939.1, on the reverse strand, counting down.
GACTGTACAAATTGGTCAAATTTGGCCTATTTTACCTCAAACATATGTAAAATGCACTTTCAAGCTCAATAGGCCAACTTATCTTACTCACATATGTATGAAAACATTACATGGAGACTAAAAGAGTTGGTTACATTTAATTAGGGCCCTAATATTTGTGTTTGTGTAATTTTTTTGGAAGTTGGATGTCAAGATTTCCTGAATAATCTTTAGAGTCCAAACCCTCTGAAACCCTTCTAAAACCTTGGTTTTGACCCAATGGAAAATATAAGAAATAAGACTCATCCAGATGAGATAATTTTTCTTGGAAAGTGTTTATAAATTTTTGAGGACTCTCTCAGGATCCTTCCCATTATATTGGTTTGTACCCTTCTCATATAGATAGGGTATAAAAAAGAGAGTGACTGCATAGACAAGGTATAGACAGGGTATAGATTTTGATTATTTTTCATGTGTAGAGGAGTTTTGAATAATTAATATCATTGGAATATTTAAATTTTGACCTAATATAACTCTTCATTTCCATTTTTCACTTTAGATAAGCACACAAACATCTCTATTAAGTCATTCATCTTAGGCAATCTTTGGTAGATAATGGAAATAAAGAGTGACTGCCAAGTGAGAAGAGAAGTTTAATTGGGTGTCCTTTTAAATTTTAATTAATAGAGTGGAAGGTATATGGGTAATATATATTTTTCCTAACACCTCTTCCATGGATTTAATTAATCAAATTAATCCCATCTTTATGAAAAATGTGAAGACATACCTATGAGGCTAGTGATGGTGACTACAGATGGTGAGTGCAAGTCTCATAAAGAAGACTAGTAGTTAGGAAAGCATTTGAATACTATTGAATCTTGTTTCTAACCCATTATTTATATTTCACATGTTTCAAATCTCCCTATTATATTTTCAAGTGCTTAAAATAGGCCTAATCATGAAAGCAATTTCAAGAAGACATTTAAAGGGTCGTACACTAGTTTTGAGGAGTTTTCATGCTTCACATGGAAATTTGTCCAAAGATAAATTTCATGGTATATTTCATACACAATTATCCTAAAATTTAACTCATTTTAATACATTTCCATGTGGCATTGTGACCCTTGATCTCCACTTTCTTCTCTCTCTTCTCACATTCTATAAATTCGAGCCATTTTGGCTCTTATAAAAAAATTCACACCTAGTATGATGAAGCCATGTTGGTTTGATATTGTACCTTACCTTTGAATAAAATTTCAAATATAGTTTTTTATTTCACAATATATCTTCTCTAAGTATGTGAAATTATGTATAGTGAAAGGTCAAGTGATTGATGTCTATCCTTGCTTTCTCTCAATCCTTCCATGTTTAATGCAAGTTGTTCCACTCTAACAGGTCGCATAAAGTGTTGTCAAGTTTATGGGTATATTTTAAAGTGTAAAATTAGCCTTAATGTCTAAAAATTATCTCTATTTAACTTACCTTTATTAGTTTCATTCATATCACCTCCATGTTTGAAATACTAATGTTAGAGTAATTCATGATTCTAAGACTAGTGTTGTAAGTCACACCTCTTAGGGCACTTGTATGATACTCTTGTGGATATATTTATTTTGTATCACCACTTATATTATTTTATTTTAATGTCTATATCTCCCCCTTTTCATCCAAATAATTAGTTAGTGTAGGTGATAAGCACTTAAGGATCAATCTAGGGAGCTAGCCCTTAAACCTAGAGGTCTACCTCTACTATAGGCAATCTATAGGACTAGAGGTATTCCAATTTTTCCCAAATATTAGAGTAGGATTTAAAAATATCCTATAGGGTGATATATTTTGTGAAAACATTTCTAACATGCCTAGTGGTACCATTATCCTAAAGACAACTTATCAAAGGTGATGGTCTTAACAACATCATAGTTGCATATGGTTTTCTACTCAGCATTTAACGACTCCATTCAAGGTAATATTTAGTTTTAGACCATTTTTTGTTATATCTTTGTGTTCATATTTCATTATCCTTACTAGGTCAAATTCTAGTAGAGGTGTCAATCCCATAAACCCACTCCTTCAACCTAAACTTCCTCTTGAAGTTCAACATCCTCAGCCTATCTTGAACTTTTGAAGAACAAGAGGACTTTGTAATTCAAGAAGATCAATAGAATATTTGAGGCCCAAATTATATATTAGAGAGACAAAGAAAACCATAGTAATGAGTTGGATAAGGATGGGATCTTAAATATTCATGAGAATTGGATCTTGAAGAGGATGATCTCATTGGAAAGAGAATTTAATACATTAGACCCCACTTTATAGGCAAAAAACTAAATTTGAGGATCAAAAGTGTTAACTCATTAATATTGGTCCTACATAGAATACCCAAATAGTCAATGTGAGTCCTAATTGGATAAATGATGAATTAGAGTAGTTATGAAGGTTACTATTAAGATATAAGGACGTGTTTTCCTAGGCCTATGGATACCTTAAGGTCTTTGAATTAAGGGTAATCACTCATAATATCCCCTTAAAACCCATGCAAAACCCCTTCAGACAAATAAAAATTCTGGTAAACCCAATCTTAGATCCCTTAATACATGAGGAAGTCCATAATTTTCTCTTTACAGGGATAATTTTCTCAGTTCACCACTCCACCTAGGTGGCCAACCTAGTCCCAATGTGAAATAAGAATGGAGAAATTTGCATGTGTGTATACTTCTATAACTTAAACCAAGACTTAGATAAAAATAAATACCCATTTCCCTCCCTAGATAAAGTGATCCAAATGGCGAGTCGATCTTAAATGATGTCCTTTTTGGATGACTTCTGAAGATACAATCAGGCCTTAGTCAACCCAAAGACAAAACCAAGACTGATTTCACCACTAACTGGGGCATATTCACTTATAAATGAATGCCTTTCAGGTTAACCAACACTAATGTCACTTTCCAAAGGGAAATAGAATTTGATTTTGAAGGATTAATAGGCAAATGTATAAGAATCTATATGGATGACCTAACTACATTTTTAAAATTCATGTCAGATCACATACACCACTTGGATAGGGTATTTGAGAGATGTAGAAGGTATGGCATTTCCATAAACCTAAAGAATAACATGTTTGGTGTCACCAAAGGTAAAATTATAGTTCACATTATCAAAAAATAAGGTATTACTATCAACCTCAAAAGGGTGGATGTAATTTATAAACAACATTTACGTAATAGTAATAAGGAATTAAAAACTTTCTTTGGGAAAATCAACATTATATGTAAATTTAGTTTTGGATTTTTTGAAATAGTAAAGCCCTTAACTGTAATGTTGAAATATGATGCAAAATTGTAATGGCACATGGATTCAAAGAAATATTTTCAAGATACCAAAGGCACAATCATGAAATCCCTAGTCTTCATTAGTCTCTACTATACAAAATATTTATATATCTATGCTTTTGATTTAGAGCACACAATCATTATATTGACATAGTAGATTATACCCCCTGAAGGGAGGCTTAGCTCTCTTCATCCACATGACATAATAGAGACATCCCTCTTATCATGGGTTACAAACATGAGGGATGAATCTCTAGATTAGGGGCAAGGGAGAGAAATACTAAAAATGGGACCTAAGCTAAGAGGTGATGCACTAAAATAATTGGTCTACTCAACATTGGCATACACTTTAAACCATAGATATCAAGCATACACTTCATTCAATTGATAACCTTTCCTACATCAGATAAAACTATAGATATATGCAAAAGTGAAAACTCAAATGAAGGTAAAATACTCTTTTTGATTCAAGGTAAATTCCTTCAGGTCTTCACCATACAAGTTGAGAGATATTTTTTCAAATGAGAAGTTAAAAATATATAGAGAACTAGAAACAAAATAGTTGACAAATCAAGGAATAGAAACCCATGCTGAGTTAAACACTTTTGCAGAGACCAAAAGACCATGCTATTTTCATATTCTTCAAACTGTGTATGGGAGAGCCATGTTTTAGATGTCCAAGTCACCACCCTTGTTGTCTTAGGCCTATAAAATCATGGGATACTCCTTTTAGGAATTGATAAATCCATCCCTAAGTTTTTGTGGCTAGACCATGCTCTCTTCAATGTTGGGTGTAACTGGTTGTGCATTAATGGTGAAGCATGAAAACATGGGCTACTCTCCTCTATAATTTGAAAACCAATCTATTTTATTGGTTTTTGGTAGATATATTATACCTAAATGTATTAACTTCTTCTACTGAGTTGTCTATGCCACTTATCTTGGTCTAAGTCGTCATTGATTTTATCCTTTGTCTTTGTTAACAACTAGAACTACTCCTTATTTTGTCTTTTCCACTTTGTCTTTGCCTATGTTTTGTCTCTTTCTTTCAACTTCTCCTTTGCCTTGGCATTTTATTTTCTTATTTTTTGTGGGTATTTTCTATAGGTGGCATTTTATTTGACATGTCCTTTAGACAAAATGTCCAAAGGAATTCTCCTTGGCTTTGTTCCTTTGCATTGACAACCTTCGAGCTTTCTATGACCATCAAATTTCTTCAGATAAAATGTCTAAAGGAATTCCTTCAAACATTTTGTCCAAAGGAATTTGACCTTATCTCACCTTCTTTGATAATCTTTTAGACAAAATGTCTGAATGAATTCCTTTGGACATTTTATCTAAAGGAAAACTCTTTCCACTTGTCACTTTTCTTGAAGGGTAAGTGCCCTTCAGGCTTCTTATCTTTTCCCCTTTGCTTCAATCAACTTCTCTCCACAAGGGAATTTTGAGCCTTTAGTTTCCCTTCAAAACTTTTATATTGGTCCACACATTGATGAAAATCCCTCTGTAAGCTCCATTCTACCTTCAAACATTCCCTTCAAAAGTTTTGTAAAGGTTTGTTTCATCTTTTAAGTGCCCCTCACAAGGGCACATACCGTTCAGGGAAATTTAAAATGACCCTCCAAAATGCCCAAGTGCCCTCTGTATAAAAAAACTTACCTTAAAAAGCATCTAAGACCAATTTGGGCTCTTCCAAAGGACTTACTCAAAAATCTTGAAGTAAAGATGTCTCAAAAACCCAATTGCTTCTTCCTTACCCTTTTAGGTTTATGAATGACTCAAACTCATTAAAGATCATAAGTCAATTAATCCCACAATCCTAAATTGAACTGCTCTGATGCTTATCGAGTTTTTGAACTACTTATACTCATGAAATTTGGCAAGCAAATTACTTTAAAAAACTTGACTTGCACTAAAACTAGCCATAGACCCTTTCAAGCTTGTCAAGTGTTCATGCTTATTACTTTTAAAGTTTACAAGTAATGTTGTTATAAGAACCTAATTTTCTCTATGAGTGTTGGAAAAGACCAATGCTTGATGAGACAACACCTTCACCTATAAAAAAGTAACTTTTAATTGATTTTAAAAAGGTGAAGACCTAGTTTCAAGGCAAAAGGTCATGAAGAAAAAGGTTTCAAATCAAAAAATGAGGGGGTACCCATTTTGTCATGAAATATTCACAAAATGGTCATAAAATTAGTGACTCACAGGGGAAGCATGCCTACTATGCTTGAGAAGATTGGTGGTCTAAAATTCCATTGGGAATGGAGTCAAGATGTAGCTTAAAATGTTGGCAATATCCTTGTAAGGACTTATGAACCAGTGAATATTTACCTCAAACAAGAAGGAAAAACACACACAATATGATAAAAACAAATAAACTTGTGCAATAACACTTAGGTAAAATGAGGAAAAACAAGGAAAACTATGTACATGACAAAAAAAACTTAGTAACAATGCTTAAGGTATATCCCATTAACTAGGATATGTATCTCTTCACCATCTAACTTGGAGAGTTGGAAAGCATTGTGTTGCTTGTTTTACGTGATGACATATGGGTCACTCCATAAAGCATTAAACTTCATGTGCCTTCCAGGCTTGGCTCAGTCCTCATCCCACTTCAAGATAATGTCACATTATGAGAAGATCCTTGGTGTAGACCTTTTGTTAAAATTCTTCTTTGTTTATTATTGGTAATTGGTCATGGCATCCATGGCTTGGTCTCTCACTTTTTGAAGCTCCATTAGCTCACAATACCTAACTTCCAAGCTATCACTCTCCATTAATTGAAGTTGATGGGAAAGATCCAAGGTTGGTAACTCAAGTGAGATAGGAAGTATAGCTTCTCTTCCATACATAAGTGTGTATGGTGAATTCTTGATTGCCCTCTTTGGAGTGATCCTATCTGCTCAAAGAGAAATCTTCAACCTAGCATGCCAAGTCCTATGATTTTCCCCCATTGTCTTCTTTATGATCCTAATCAAATTCTTTTTTATGGACTTGGCCAACCCATTTCCTTGTGGATAGTAATTAGAATAAGTGTTGAGATAGATGCCATACTTTAATGCCCACTCACTTGTATTTTTTCCCAAGAAAGCCAATGCATTATCTAAAATGATTATGGCTAGAACCCCAATCTTGTCACTATGCCTTCATAGAATTCTAAGACTGCACTCTCATTGGCCTCTTTCAAATCTATGGCCTCTACCCACCTTGTGAAATAATTTATGGTAGTCAAAACCCACTTGTGGCCAACACTAAGAGGATTGCTCAGTCCTATGAAGTCCAACCCCCATTGCATGAATGGTTGTTCCACTTGAATAAGATGAAGAGGAATGGTAGCTAGCCATTATTCAACATCAAAGAAGGCACATTTTTGACATTTCCTCACCTAAGCATGAGTGTCTTTAAACAAACTAGGCCAAAAGTAACCAGCCCTCATAATCCTTGTAGCTAAAGCCTTGGGAGCAATGTGGCCACCAGCTGGTCCATCATGGAATTTATATAGTACCTTATCAACTTAGTCTAAATTAATGCATCTTAAGACCACCTCTAAAAATTATTTTTTGAATAGCACTCCATCAACTAGGACATAAGGAAGATATTGGAGTCTAAAACACCTCTTGGTCCTATCAAGACCTTGTGGATACTCACTAGTTTGAAGGAAATGAACCATGTCTTGTGCCCAGCTCTTCATGACTTTAGGTAAAACTATTTTAGGTTCATCATGGAGTACCAAAACATCCTCCTTTGGCTCTTTGAATTCTATATCAAGGTGTTCACATAGACATCTTCCTCTTACTATCTTGGTGGTCTTGATCTCTATGTCACACTCCATTACTTTGGTGATCCAACCTACCCTTTTCTCATTCAAGTCTTGGTTCAACAAGAATTCTTTTACACTAGGTTGTGTCACCATGATGTGAAATTTGATGATAGATAACATATGTCTAAACTTATTTAGACTTTGTGTGACTACAAGCACTTGTTTCCCAACATATGTATATCTAACCTCTTAGATTTATAAACCTTAGCTGAAAAAAAGCAAGAGGTTATTCTAAATTCTCACCATTTGCTTGAGTGAGCATAACAGAGATTACCTCTTCATTTTCAAAGGTGTATATATTTAAGTCCTTAGAGAATTTTGGACTAGCCAGGGTAGGATCTTGGGTAATAGATTATTTGATGCCTTCAAATCTTTCTCTTCTTCTTTTCGTCTATGTGAATGTCTCATCCTTCCTTAGCATGGAAGTTAGTGGCTTGACAAGCTCAGCAAAGTTAGGAATGAATCTCTTAATGAAATTTATCTTACCAAAGAAACTTTTTAGGCCCTTATTGTGCTTAGGCAAGGACAATGCTAAGATGGCATTCACCCTCTCTAGATCAATGGATAGGCCTTCCTTTGAAATGGCATGGCCTAAGATCTTACCTTCATGAATGGAAAACATGCATTTTTATGGGTTGAGAGAGATGCCAAACTCTCTACACATTTCAAAGATTTGCCTTAGGTGCTTCAAGTGTTCACTTGCCTCCTTGGAGAAGACTGTCACATCATCAAGATAAACCAGCACAATGTCATTGATCAAACCTTGGAAAGCTATGTCCATAGCACGTTGGAAGGTAGCTCCAACATTTGATAATCTGAATGGCATCTTCTTATAGGTGTATGTTCCCCACTTGGTGGTGAATGTTGTCTTGTATTGGTCACATTATTGCACCAAGATTTGATTGTACCTAGAGTAGCTATTTATAAGAGAGAACCTTTCACTACCTATCACCATTTGAAGAATTTTCTCCATACTTGGAATGGGATAGTGATCTTTCAGTGAGACTCTATGCATGTCTCTGAAATCCACACACAATCTAACTTCTCCATTATTCTTCCTAATATGGACCAAATTGGCTAGCCAAGAAGAGTGTTTGATAGGGAAAATGATCTTGGACTCGATTAGTTTGATGAGCTCCTTCGTCATGAGAGGTTTGATCTTTGGGTTGATTGGCCTTTAATTTTGCTTGATGGGTTTGGCACCTTCCTCCAACTCAATGGTGTTTTGGGCCAAGCTTGGATCAAAGCCCTTCAAATCACCATACTCCCAAGTGAAGACATCAACAAAATCTTTACATAACATAATGAAAGCATAGTTTTCCTCATTGGTACACACCTTCCCAAGTGAAATCAGCTTATCCTTGTAGATCTCTACCCTTTAATAATTTTCCTTCTTGGTTGACATACTTTATTTGTCTCTCTTGAGTTATTCATCTTCATTAAAAATTCTCTCAAGATTTACCAAACCTTTTGGAAGCCTACTGGTCTTTAGTTGAACAATCTACCTATCATACTATTGTTGTAGCTTGGACTAATTTTTGGAAGCAAACTTAGCTTCTTCCTACAACAAAATTGCTAATTTTTGGTCACTTTCAAACACTACCAATTGGTGACATTATCTGGTATGGAGGGCCTCACAATCACCTTTAAATGATGTTGATTCTTACTTTGTCTCATCCCCTTTGGGATGTCAAACTGAGCATGAACTGCTGCTAGTCTATAAGCATGCTTTTTCACCTCTCTTGGAATGGAAGTGATGTTCAAAGAAATGAATTTCTCTACAAGGTTCATCACTCTATGATTGTAAGACTTGAGTAAGGAGTTCTTGGTCAAGATTTGACTTCTCACTTGGTTCATAATCAACTCACTATCTCTAAACACCTGTAATTATTTAATTCATATCTTCCTTGCTGATTTTAGGCCATAAACAAGGGCCTAATACTCTGATACATTGTAGGTGTAGGATAACTAAAACCTAAAAATTGAGAAATATTTATCCTTTGAAGGTGAAACTAACATTGCCCCACAACCAGCTCCCAACTTACATCTAGATCCATCAAAGAATAGCTACCATAAACCATAGTCCTCTTGGAATATTTTCATCAATTTTTTCATGAAAGCATCTTTCTCATACATGCAGTAGACTATAAGACCATCTTCTTCAATAAACATGTAAGTATCATGCTCAAATTTTTCATTCCCCATTTATCTAGGAGCAGGTCAGCAACTCCTATAGGGAAGATGATGGAGATTGATCCACCTAGAGCTCTTCTTCATTAATGATTGCATAGTTCACATTTGCCACTTTGGGTGAGTATGGATCTAGGTGATCCTTATGGATGGATTTTGATTCAATATTCACTTTAGTTCTATACTTTGTCCTGAAAACCATGTAAGACCAATTGGCTACCAAGTATCCACCTATCTTAGATGTGAAATCCCTTGACAAGCAAAGAGCGAAGTAAGGAGGAACATCTACCACTACCACATCATGGGGAATTGAGAAGGTTAGATAGGCATGGAGAGTTAGATTCAAGCCTCTTAACACTCCCAAGGTCCTAGCTGGTGATCCATCCAACTGTAGAAATCCTTTGGTCATTTTTTCATACTTGAGGCCTAGCTTATTATCTATGTATTTGGGCATAAATGAGGTGTTTAATCCACTATCAATGATGAAATTATGGACCAATAAATCACCAACAATTAGGGATAAATAGAAGGTAAGGACCTTCTCATCTTTCTTTGCTTGACCAGCCATGGGAGGAGCCCCATTTACTACCAACACATAATCATTTCTTGTTAGGACAGCTTGCTCACCCAGCCTATATAATTCCTTTTGGAGTATATCTTTTTGTCCTAGTAGTGCTAAATAATCCCATAATGATATGTTCATGTGTAGCTTAGAGATATCCTTGGTAACATTCATAACCTATGGTGCAACTTGAGGAGCTAAAGTTGCAACCATTGGCCTAAAATTGGGAAAATTTTGATTTGCTTGTGGTCTTGGGGCTACATCAGGTACACTTCCTACTTGATTGGGTGAAGGAGATGTGGTAGGTGATTGAGTGGATACTTGATCTTAATCAATGGCTCTCTTTTTAAACCTAGTCTTGGATGCAACACCAACATTTTGATTACTTATGCTCCCCACATAGTTGATTGCATAGAACTCTCCTTCTAAGTGATTCATGAGAGTGGAATTAGATTGAAACTGCTTGCTATCTATCACAAGTTGTGTTGACATCTCAAAATTTGAGAAGTGGGCTACTTTATCACCTTGTGTAATCATGCTTTGATTTGGTAGCTCACTAGCATAAGCAACCTATTCTTGGCCATGTTCTAAGGGTGGATAGTTGAGCTACTCCTACACTAAATTATTTTGAGTGGGGACAAGAGCCTTGGAAGATGAAGGCACATTTAGATTATAGCTTTGATAAGGCTTGACATGTGTAATTTGGCCTTGCACTTGATTATAATTTTGGAAGGGAGCCCTATTTACTTACCCAAACTATTGGTAGCCATGATTTGGCCTATATCTTTGAGTTTATTATCTCTTGAGGGAAATTAACTCATTGGTAAAACTATAGTAGGATCTTAACTTCATGGATGTCATTTGTAAGGGTAGAATCTAGCTTCTCTTGATTAGACAGAGGAGCTAGAGTGGCAAAAGTAGGCTTTACTGAGGGCTATAAATTAGGAAAGAGTGGCATAGGAGTATAAGAACTATCTTTCCTACTTAAACAAGGAAATTTTCAATAACTATGGCTATCTCATAAGTAGTGGATAGAGTGTTTCCACCCATGGAATATATCATGATAGCAATGTCACTATTCAAGGCCTTCAGGTAGTAAAGGAAAGCATAGTTTGGGGTTGGCCTCAAAAGAATTGGGATCATGTCCCAAGTGTTTTGGAACCTAGTGTTAAAATCTTGCATAAACTCATGCGGGGCTCTCTTCATGGTGGTTAACTACTCAATGAGAGACAAATGGTTAATTTTTTCCCCAAACCTATTGGTCAAGAGGTTCCCTAACTCATTCCATGAGCCAACTAAGTTCATAGGCAAGGTCCCATACCAGTCCAAAACTTTTCCTTTGAAGGACAAGGCTAGCAATCTAATGGCTAAATTTTCTTCAGTGATATTATGGATGTTGCAAAGGTTTGATATGTTTTTAATATCCTTAATAGTAGTGATTGGTCCCTCTCCACTAAAGGGATGAACACTTTTGAGATTTGTCCCTAGAATTAGGTCATATTATTGAAGGTTCAAGGGACTTTGACCATTGAAGGCCATAAAAGGGAAAGCCTTAAGGGTTGCCATGGCTGTGAAAAGATTTAATAGGGGTCTCCTTAAGTAGATATATTTTATATCTGGCTTAGGAAAATGGCTTGCTACATAAGGGTGGGTATTTGCAAACCTCAGCCTTTTTGTTGAGTTTAAAGGTAACTCAACAAATTCAAAAAGGAAATGCCTAGAAGAAGATCTTATAGTGACCTTTGGCATGGGATGCTAGGCTGGTCATTAACCAAAGACTTGGTTCCCCAGTGGAGTCACCAGGTAATGAATATAACTCCTTTTGGATTTTTTAACAATATCAAGACTAGTACCAATCTTTAAAATTGTAAGACAAAAAAATTATCCCACTAGGCATGCCAAAAATTATTAACATAGTGGATTTCACCCTCTGAAGGAAGGCTCAGCTCTCTTCATCCATGTGACACAATGGAGACATCCCTATTTCCATGGGTTGTAAACATGAGGAATGAATCTCTATATTAGGGATTAGCTCCCCTTGATGCACCTTGAGGCCCTATATTTCCTACTGCTAACAATAGTGGGAATGAAAAAGGAGAGAAATACTAAAAATGGGACCTAAGTTAAAAGGTGATGAACCAAAAAAAATGGTCTACTAAGCTTTAGCATACACTTTGAACCGTGGAAAACAAGCATACACTTCATTCAAATGAGAACCTTTCCTACATTGGTGTTTCAATAGGGGGTCCTATGGAGATACGAGGAAGAACTACTAGAGGTGTTCTGAGACACACTGTTGCATAGCCTATTCACTTGCTTATACTTCTTCAGACACTTCCTATGACCTGTAAGAGAATAAAATAACTATGCACTATATATGTTGGAAAAAACTTATGAAAGAATGAAAATAAAATGACTTAGCACAAGATAAAGCCATAAACATATGCAAAAGTGAAAGCTCAAATGGAGGTAAAATGCTCTTTCTGATTCAAGGTACATTCCTTCAAGGTTTTTCCATACAAACTGAGAGGTATTTTTTCAAATGATAATTTATATATATATATATATATATATATATATATATATATATATATATATAAACAAGATAGTTAACAAATCAAGGAATGAAAACCCATGCTGAGTTAAACACTTTTGTAGAGACTAAAAGACCATGTTGTTATTGTATTCTTCAAATTTCATATGGGAGAGCCATGTTGTATATGTCCAAGTCATTTCCCTTGCTATCTTGGGCATGAAAAAGCATGTGATACTCCATCTATCAATTGACAAAGCCATCACCAAGTTGTTATGGCTGGACCATGCTCTCTTCAATATTGGGTGCAACTGGATATGCATTAATGGTGAAGCATGAAAACATAGGATACTTTCCTCTATAATTTTAAAAATAATCTATTTTATTGTTTTTGGGTAGATATATTCTACCTAAATGTATTAATTCCTTTTATTCAATTATCTATGCCACTTTTCTTGGTCTGAGTGGTCATTGATTCTATCCTTTATCTTTGTCAGCAGCTAGAACTATTCCTTGTTTTATCTTTTTTACTTTATCTTTGCTCATGTTTTGTCTCTTTCCTTCAACTTCTCCTTTACCTTGGCCTTTTCTTTTCTTTCTCTTTGTGGGTCTTTTCTATGGGTGGGCTTTTCTTTGACATGTCCTTCGAACAAAATGTTTGAAGGAATTCCTTTGAATATTTTGTCTAAAGGAATTTGACCTTGGCTCACCTTCTTCGATATTCCTTTAGACAAAATGTTCAAAGTAATTCCTTTAGACATTTTTTTTGAAGTAAAACTCCTTTCACTTGTCACTTTTCCTGAATGGTAAGTGCCCTTCAGGCTTCTTGTCTTTGCCCCTTTGTTTCAACTAGATACCTTCTACAAGGGCATTTTGAGCCTCTAGTTGCCCTTTAGAAATTTTGTATTGGTCCTCATGCCAATGAAAATCCCTCCACAAAATCCATTTTTCCTTCAAACATACCCTTTATAAGTTTTTTAAGGGTCTATTTCATCTTTGAAGTACCCCTACAAGGGCACATATCCTTCAAGGAAATTGTAAATGACCCTAAAAAATGCCTAGGTGCCCTCCATGGAAAAACACTTGCCTTAAGAAGTGTCTAAGACCAATTCAAGTTCTTTCAAAGGACTTACTCAAAAAGCTTGAAGTAAATAAATCTCAAAAACTTGATTGCTTCTTCCTTACCCTTTCAGGTTTTTGAATGACTCCAACTCAATAAAGATCATAAGTCAAGTAATCCCACCCACCCAAATTGAACTACTCTAACCCTTATCATGTTTCTAAATTGATTTTACCCATGAAAATTGGCAAGTAAAGTACTTTATAAAACCTAAATTGCACTAGAACTGGCCATAAAGCTTTTTAGGTTTTTCAAGTACTCATGCTTATTACTTGTAAAGCTTACAAGTAATGTTATTCTAAGAACTCAATTTGTTATGTGAGTGATGGAAAAGACCAATGCTTGATGAGACAATACCTGCACCTACATAAAATCAAATTTTCTTTTATTTTTAAAGGGTTAAGACCTATTTTTAGGGCAAAATGTCATGAAGAACAAGGTTTAAAAGCAAAAAAGAGTGGGGGTGCCCATTTTGGCATGTAGGATTCACAAAATGGTCAACACATTTCTTACCTTACCCAAAGGTTAAAAGGAGAAGAACACCCTATGGATTTTATGAGCACTAATATTAAGGACTATAAGCTTAGATATTATACCCTAGGTAAGCATGCCTATGCCCTAGTCAAGTTCATGAATAAATTCAAGCATTACATCCTCGAAAATAGAGTACACACCATTGTCTCAGACCTAGATATAAAACATATGTTGGGGAAAAATAAGCTAGGTCAAAGAAGAGGCTGATGGATGAAAAATTACAAGAGTATGGATTGTAAATCAATCCATCCAAACTAGTTATAGGACACAACCTTACTTAGATAATAATAGAAATATACCCAAATATTAAAGTACACCAAGTGGACCAATAGATGGTGCTACAATCAGTTTGGTACACCTTGGTCATGCAATTTTTACTCTATGTAAATGCACCCCCAAGACTCAACCACATGCAGAAGAGGTCCTTATGGATGAATTTTGCATAATATATGATGAAGAAGGGAGTTATATTCATAAGAAACCATGAAGGAATATACCTCTAATGTGTATCACCAGAAGAGGTCAAATAGATAATGGAAAGTTTTCATGAAATATTAGGAACTGACCATCCCATAATAAACACCATGGGTCACAAAGTTCTTTAGGCAAGATAACACTAGCCTACACTTCAAATATGTTCACACCCATGTTCACTTCTACCATAAATGGAAGACCTTTGATAAGAGAGAAATATATGCAATAATGCCACTACAACATATTATGGAGTCTACACCATTTACACAATGGGGATTGGATTTCATAGGGGTCACTAAACCCAACTCATCATCTATCATAATTTCATTCTTATGGGTACAAAATATTACACCATATGGTCTGAGGTAATTGAAACCAAAAGGAGCACCACTATCGAATCCATCAAGTTACTTGAGAAAACCATAACCACCCATTTTTGGTTCCCCATTTTTTTAGTATGTGATAATGGTCCTACCTTTCAATCTTTAAAATTCATAGAATGGGCCTATGATAATAGGATCAAGCTAAAGTTATCATAAAATCACTACCTATAAGGTAACAAATTGATAGAATCCACTAATAAGAACTTAACTAATGCCATCAAAAAATCAACTAGAGAAAGTCCCCAAGAATAACACTCATTACTAAAATTCACCCTATGGTTATACTACACCAGGTATAAATAATCCCTCAAAATCTCTCTTTTCCTTGTAGTTTATGGATTGAAGCTAATTATGATGGTCATGCTCAAGCTTCCAACTTATAAGTTCATGAAAAAATTCATGGAACCTGATGACAAGGTGAATTCCAGACACCTCAACCTAATTCAAATATAAGAAGCTTGAGATGAAGCTTTGTTAAGCTTTATCAAGCTCCAAGATACAGTCAAAAGATGGTTTGATAAGAGGGTAAATATCAAGACCTTCAGAATCTCTAACATGGTCCGAATGTATGATAAGGTTCATGAAAATAAAGGCTAGCATTCAAAATTTGACCCCCTCTAGATTGGCCCATACCAAATAGCTAAAATTCTAAGCCAGAACACTTTTTGTCTCTAAGATATCATGGGCAATGAGCTACCACTTCTAGTAAATAGGTAGTTCTTAAAGCATTATTTCTCTAGCATCCCCTTCAGTGTAGTTTCTGAGTAACCCAATCATAAGTGGTAATGTATATATTAGATATATTTATTTTCATTATGTCTTTTCTTCCAAGGCGTGTTTGTTTTATGATGTTCCTTTGATTCCTAGACCTATTAGTAGCTACTCTAGGTGATGGCTGAAGCTTGGAAGGATTATTGAGAGGTAGAAAGACCCATGTTGAAAGATTTAATTTAAGAAATTCTTGGATGGTAATTTAAACCTTTGAAACTCCATATTTGAGAAGCCAATGATTCTAAAATAAATAGGTGGATTTTAGAACACCCTACACCCTAATAGAGCCACCAAGTTACATTTAAAATAATATATCAAAAAAAAATCAGATTATTTGAGGTAATCAAAGAATGGTTGGCTATTTATAACTTCCTCATCATTGATTCACCATTGTATTAGAACTGAACCCTCAATGGACAAGACTAATAAATGCTAATATTTTCACTAGAAGCTTGGAAAATAATAAATAAATCATGTAGAATCCAAATTTTGAGTCTCCCTCAAAAGGGCTATATAGGCAATCTCCACGATAGGCTTTATGGACTCATTGGAAGTGTATAAAGGCCATGAATGGGAATATAGGTATCTATGTTAGGGATATAGACACCTTTTTAACATTAGATCAATGCCCTATCCATATCCTCTCTAAGCCATCAAGCCATCGATGCCCTGGTTGAATACTAATAACTCATATAGCCTCGATTACTCAAATACATTTTGAGATTAAAGGAAAAATAAAAATCATTAGTTACACACACTGGTGGCCATCTATAGGTGAAATCTCAATATGCCACTTGCTATTGTGATACTTTAATGCCTTGTATTTTTTGTGGTAAATAAAGATCCCTCTTACAATCTCTATATTGAGCAAGGAAAGAAGAATAAATTATTTGGGTTCTAAGTGTTTGTCGTCACTTTCTCCACATAAGTCACTATTTTTTGTGTCCAACACACCCCATTTTCTTCAAAATGGGGACCCCTCTAAAAATCTCATGAACTAGAGATTCAAGTTCTTTCTTTTTCTCTTATCGATAATGTTTTTTCTTAATTCCTTGGAATATACGTCACCTTGATTTCTTGAGTATCAACAAGCCTCTTTTATTTTTATGACTAAGGAATGTTTATTATTTTATGAATCATGGTGTTAACTTTGTAGGTTAGATTTCACTAGAATCTACCAGAGTCTCATTCCCTTCTTGTAAAAACATACCCATTGCCCTTCATGTCAAATCAAAATATCATTAACTTAAAAGTAAGTTTTAAATGTATCAAGATCCTTTTCATTTCTCACTTAGTCTCTTTTTAGTGAATTTAGCAGATCTTAGGAGAGCTAAGTTGAATGGGAAGGCACCACATCACCATCAAAGTGGCTAGTCCTCTAGAATTATCAAAGAGATATGGCCTAAGAGAGCCCACTTGAATGGGAAGATGTCACATTGACATGTGTTAGAGTGTCTACTCTATTGGACCTGTCAGAGATGTCAAAGCTTAAGGGAGCTTGGTCAAATGGGAAGGTACCACATTTCTATCTACTAGAGCAGCCAATATTCGAGACCTATCAAAGATGTTAGTGCCTAGGAGAGCTTAACCAAATGGTAAGGTTATAAGTTTTTATATTTTAGAGTGGCTAGTCCCCTATACCTTTTATGTATGTCAGATATTGGGAGCGCTTGGACAAATGAGAATTTACCATGTCACCTTGTGTGAGACTGGTTAGTCCCCCTAACCTATCAGAGATGTTTGAGCCCAAGAGAGATTGACTAAATGGGAAGGTGTCATATTTTTAAGTGTCAAAATGGCTATCCCTCAAACTTGTAAAATATCTTAGAGTCTAGGAGAGCTTAATTGAATGAGAAGGTACCATGTTGTTGAGTGTTATAGTAGTCAATCCCTTATATCTATCAGAGATGTCAGAGTATAGGAGAGATTGATTAAATGGGAAGGTGCCATATTGTAGTGTATGTGGATGAAATAGTATCCACTTGAGGCCTTAGGAACTTAAAAATAGGGTATGCATGAGGCCAAAGAACCAATTAGGATGTGCCACATGTGCTTAGGTGACACATCACCCTTTCTAAGGGAATGATGTGGAGTACTAAGTTGTGATTAGGTTTTGACCATTAGTAGGAGGACCACTAAGAAAGTGGGAGTTAACTGAGAAGCCTCTAAGATGTGACTACATTCCTACCATATTCTAGGTATTAACATAATATTAATTTGGGCTTGATTAAATAGTTTTAAAACATCCTAATTTCCATTGTTATATCTATCTAGCAATGACAGAGCATGGCCTCTGAATTCAACTCTAGATTTATAAATAAATGGATAAAATCGATCCACCAACTCAAATATGAATTCATATCAAATGAGCCCCCAAATGTCATTAATATAGGGGGTTATATGCATGCATTTATTAAAAACTAAGGGAAGTTTACCGATGGTTACCACTACTATCTTCAAAAAATATCTAATATTTGGCTTTCTAATTTCCACAGAGCACCCTTAATTCCATGCCTTCTATGCTTGAAACTTCCCTATTTCCCCTCCATCCTGCTATAATGGCTACATCCTCCTCAAACCCAAAGGCTAAACCTAAATATTAAGACACCACATTCCTAAATGTCTTGACCAAATTCAATCATTACAATGAATTACTCAAAGTGGTCAAGTAAGTCCCCAGGGATTTAGGCTAAGATGATGACTAGGTGGACTTTGAGGATGCCATTTTATCCTATAATAAGTGTGGACTTCATAGAATTATATCCAAATTATAGGCATTCCCTTACATTGACTTATTGAGAAACATCCTTCACAATTTCATATGCATGTAGGACAAAGTCCATGAATGAGTATGTTTTCCTAACTCTTAACACTAAATTATTGATATCTCTAAGAACACCTTCAAGGTGTAATCCTCCCTCCCAAACTACACCTTATCCTAAAATGTAATAGTGGTAATGGTGTGCATGAATGGGTTGAGAACCTAGATTCTAAATGGGTTAAGAAGGAGGATATTAATACATACAAGGTTTGTACCTTTTGAGAGGAAGTCCAAATAGTCATGATCATGTTGAATCGATTGTTTAGGGGCTAAGACTACCTAAATTTCAATGAGTAATGGGTTCATATCTTGTATATGATCCTTACATGCTCAAAAATCTCAGACATCAAAGGATTGATTAACTTTAAGTTGGTCAATTCCATCATATATGCATAATCTGAGAGAAATTTATACATGATGAGATACATGTTAGACATGGTCTACAAGAGGCTCTCTTTTAATCCTTTAGCATTTCATATGTGGGTTATTAGGGGATTAGTAGTCCATGTAGTTTTATACAAATTGTATGGCCACCAGTTCCATAATAAAATCTAGGACATATGTGACCATTTCTACCTAATGGTCTACCAAGCCATCAATGAGGCCCTGATGCCCTGAATCTTAAAGCCAATCAGGGATTACATCACCACTATCAGGGACTACTAGGTCTACAAGGATGACAATGTGATCCAAATTGTGGGTTTCTTAAAGGATCCCCTCTACCTACCATATTTCATTTGCTTATCAATTGGTGGAATGTATCTTTGGGTTCTACATGTAGCATTAGTAGAAAATATGTCTATCACTTTCGATCACAATCAAGTACCACATCTACAAGGAATTTCCTCCAATTCAAAATATGGCAGCCAGTTAGGACTTCTTCACCCTTTCAAAATGTAAGATCTAACAATGAGACCCCAAGGTGATAATTAGAGCTCACTTGGCATGGTACTCAACCCACCTTAATATCAACTATATTCATCAAGTTGAAGATGTTGATGAGTTATATTTGAATGCCACTTATGACCAAGAGGTATTATCATGGATCACAAAAAATAAGAAGGGAAATAAGGTTCAAATGAGCTTATTTATACCTCCTATATCTCTTACTCAGTCTATAGAGGACCTAACTTTGATAGTGCCTACCATCTCTTAGAGGATCTTACAAGGCATTCTTCCTCTTTTTCATCCTCATGCTCCAAGTCTAGCTCTACTTCCTCCAAAAATGCTTAATCCTCATACCTTGACTCCTCCTATACCTCATCTAATCACTCTTCACATTTTGCATCTACCTTTGCCTCATCTGATATCTCCAATATCCTAGTCGTAGTAGATCTAAACTTAAGCCACTCGATGCTAGGTAGCCCAAGCATAGTAAACCACCAACACCTCAATCATAGAATGCATAGACCCTAAGTTTTAATTTGGCTAGTATCCTAAGAAAAATACTAGAGTGAGCCTCCCAATAGGCACCCATATATTTTCCCCCTATCACACCTCCAACTTCTCTTGTTTACCTTCCACCCCTCACTCCTACCACATTCCAACTCCTAGTTATGACACCCAACCATTCTGTTCTACCCCCATAAGTCCCCAAAGTTATGACTCATCAATTCCACATTGTGCCCCATACATTATTTTCCCAAGTACATTTAGCGTCAGTCCTCACAAACATCTTTTTCTCTCCATTTCCCTTCGCTCCTTCCATCTCACAACCTAGATTCCTCCTAATGCCTCCCTTAGGTATGCCTTTATAATAAATCATAACTATAACTTTTGGGAGAATAAAACTTGTATAAAGGATCCTCTTGATGTCCATTCTATTCATCTCATCACTATCCTCAATAGTTATGAGTCCTCCACCATCATCCCTCATAGATCTTATCATCCTGATCAAACCATCTACTATAGCATATGAAGATAACCGTGATAAGAGGGTGAATAAGAAGTAAAAAGTAACTCAAACTCTAACCCCAACCTGAAGGCCTTATTACTTTGATGAAACCTCCTACATAGGCCTCAATATATCCTCTTGCTCCAACCACATCAACTTAGTGCCTAGCTCCCTGGACCCCTCTTTTCATCACCTAGGTCACCATGAGACTTGTCTTCAATTGACCCATCTCTTCCCTATTATTCAATAACCCTTTTCATGGGGTAATTCCTCCTCAAGTGAAATTAACCTAAGAATAGTGGTGGTTTTAAATGTTCCTATGGGCCTCCCCCTTAATCCTTCCTCCTTTCTCTCTCATGCCCTTTATGCTTCCACTACTTTCTTTGTTCATTCCTTCCACTTCTTCCATCTCCCCTCCACCTCATCTTTCACCCTTTACTACCATTTCAGCCACCCCTCTTACACCTCCCTCAGCCCAAGAAATGGTCCCAAGGTCATGACATCAAAGATGACTATCCAAGGAAACCCAAATATTCAATGGAGATTTGACCAAGCCTATAGAATAATGAAGAGGACATTGATGAAGAGGTTTATCCAAGATGGAAACCTGATAGTTTGGTATACCCATCAAGATATTTTCTCCCTTACCAAGGTGAATACTTTTACTAGGGAAGAAAGGATGGTTAAAGACCCATTGTCTATTCTCTAATCAACTCATGATATGTCTAAGAATCTCCTTGAGGACATGTAGAACCATGTTAAAACTTTAGAATCCCAAGTGAAGATCACATTTTCCATCAGGATAATTGGGTAGGTCAAGGATAACATATTACTAATTTTATCAGTCCTTCATAAATTTTGAGAGACTCTAATTAATACCAATGTGCTTATCTAGAAAACGTAATCCCATATGGAGAGGTTTACAAAGATTGATGGGAAGTATCAGAAGCTACAAATTTTGGTCAATAAAGGAATGTTCTTGGAGCTTAAATTTATGCCATCTTTAGACATGGGGTTATACTATATGTACATCGGTGGCATGAGGGATACTATGAAAGACTAGTTTGTCATGGTTTGCATGATAATAGGATCCTTAGAAGATGGAAAGAATAAGATATTGAATTATTTAAAGGAGGTAAATATGACTATGATATTCCATTTAAATTCCACCTTTCCCAATTGAGGGGAATTATGAGTCCACATGGGTTAATTCAATTAGGTTAAGAAGGATTAAGTTTTTCAGATCAAACTAAGAATAGGCCCAGACAGTGTTGGATCTATCTACATAGTTTATGATGAGCATTAAACCAGGTCTCTAGGGTCTAAACATAAATGGAAGAACCCTTCCAAATCACTCAAAGATTGGTGAGTCAGGCCAAAGTGATCTTCAAAGGGCCCCCAGAACCTTGCCAAGTTGGATAAGGAATTTGACCTTGTGGTATCTACATTGGAAGCTATGGATGCCAAGTCAAAGTAGTTAGGATCTAAACCTTCTCAGCCATCTTGTGTCAATTAAGAGGTCCCCCACATATCTTTCACATGTTTTTATGGATTGTCTTGTTTTAAATTTTGAATTACGATTATAACTATAATGAGTGGCTATCATGTCCTAAGATGGGATATCCATGCTTTTGGAGGTGATCCCTATCTTTATCTATATAAGAAAGAACTATATTGTAATATATGGTTGACCAAAAATTTCTTGAAAGTGTTGTTGGATTATATCCAATATTTCACCTATTTTTCCTTCATCACTCTAAACTATAAAATTGGCCCAGATCAATTATTGTAACAACATTTACTCTTTTTAATGAATACAATCTATGTTTTATATAAGAGTGTATATTTTATGTTTCAAATCTCTTTCATCTTCATGTTTGTATGAGTATAAATGCTAGGTTAATTGGATAAATACTTTGTTTCTTTATGTGTGCCATGGTTATGATGTGCTTAGTTATTATAATCATTGTGTGAGTTCTTTCATTTCCCATTTTTTAGTGTTGATAATCTATGTGTTAATATAAAAATTCTCATATGTGTTTATGTGTATTATAATATAATTTTATATTACTCATCATTGGTGAGAGATCATATTGAAGGCATACTCCCATTTCCCTTAGATTCTTCCCACTATAAGTTTTTAGAGCTAGAAATTTAGTGAAACTAGTTATAAAATGTTACAACTATGGAAAAGTCACTTGGTTCAATTATCAATACATTGAGTTCATTTTAGACCTATAAGCTTCCCTTTCTACCTTACTCTTCCCTCTCTTTTGTGTTGTTATTATAAATTAAACTACCATTTCCCCTTGTGTTTAGAAATGATAAGCTTAATACTCAAATTCTCATAATAATGTTTGACCTATGTGTAAGACCTTAGATTGAAATTTTGTGGTGATAGTGCATCTCTTGGAGACTATTCATGCAAACTCCATTTATGAATTCAAATACCTATATCTATGCCCTAGGATGATCCTAGATCAATCTTAAAATGGAGGACAAAAGTTTATAATTGTCCCCACCTTCCCCTTTTATAGAATACCCAATCTCATGGGCATTTCATGATAAGGAGTATATTTTAGTGAACAACATTAGCCATAGTTTATAATATGTATAGGTGTTATCATTCCATGAATTGTATACTATTAAGCTTTATACTACTTACAAATGTATTTCTAACATCTCTATCTTACATTATGTACTAAAATATGTTATTTTATAGGATATGATCAATTTACATATGCATGGTTAGACTAAATTTATATTTATATGTTCCAATTTATGTTATTAATTGTACATAATATATTAAATATTACTTATCTATTATGTGTGGCCCTTGGCCTTTGTGTGAAAACTTGTTTGAAAATCTCTATAAGATCTTGTGTAGTGTGTGTGATATTTCAACATGTCCATTGATTTTATCCCTTGGCTTTATGTTATGTGTGACATTTGAACATGTACCTTATTTGAAAAATTATTAATTTCCATTGTTTATGCAATCTTCTTTTTTTAAAACATTTGAACATCTCCTTGTGTGTGGCCTTTGGCCTTATTATTTAGCATTGCCATATTTGTGTTTGTGTTTTTGTGTGCTTGTTAAAAATTTTAATTTTTATAAGTGTCATCATGCTATTGGAGCATTGGATAGGATATTTTGTTCAAAAAAGGCACAAATTTATGAGCATAATTAAAATTATTGCATAAACATTGTAGTGAATAAGAATGAGAATATTGCACAAAAAACAAGACAAAATATCTAACACACTCTACATCAAATAACTCACCCAAAGGATGTAAAAATAGGAGATTAATGTGTAAATCTTCTATGAATGATCAAAAATGCCTAAAATAAGTATTTAACTCCTAAGTCTAAAATGATCAATCAAGGAGTAACATCCATTAGCCAATGATAATGAAAAAGATTAACTCCCTATGTCTAAATACACTGAAGAAAGATAACTCAAGTGTATGAATAACCCATGTATGTAGGAATAACTCAAATAAAAAAACATATAAAATAAGTAACTACACTAACCCCCCCATTAGCACATCTTAGGTGGGTATAAGAAATGGGTCTCAACAATAAGGCCTAATGAGGTACCCATGTACAAAACAACTCTCATAAAGTGGAGAAAAGGAGAAAACCCATAGGAAATCCCCCCCCACCCAAAAAAAAGAGATAAAAAACAAGAATATAGGGATAAAAATCCTCACTCAAAGATACAATTACCTATAACCACCCTATATCCTACAAAATAGCTCTATAGAGTAATTGTGGGTTAGTAGTAGATGTAGTGAAGAGTGAATCATCCTAGAATAGTGAATGTGTCCACCATGTCCTTGATGGATCACCATCCAAGGTTTAATCCCTATATAAGGAACTATGCTCCTCATGCATAGTAGATGGGCCAAATACTCCATGAAATGATGGAGTATATGAAGCAGAGACAAAGAAAGAATGTGGAATACCCTGTAACTATGTAGAAGATTACTTGATGTTTGATGACTCCTAAATCAATATACCTACTACCTATAACATCTAAAGTGGAGTAGCTAACTCAATACATAACTCCTCAATATATGTAAGTGATAAGAAGGTGGAGGTGTGTCCCCATCACTACCATAGTCATCTATGCTAGATGAAGAGTCCTCAATATCAGATATAAGGCTAGGATAAAAAATGCCATCAAGTCTAGGTGATTCTGATGAAGAAGAATCTAAAGGAGAGTTAGGGATAAAGTATGATAAGGTATATAGTTTATTTTAATTATCAACCAATCCCACTACTAATATAATATCACTATGTAACTATCTAAAATATAGTGAATATGGAATGAACTCAACTCACATGCCCTAACCAAGGTGAGTAATCTAGTAAATAGATAGGAGATTAGTTGAAATGAGGGAATACTGAGAACATTATTGAATTCTCCTCCACTCACTTCAATAGAACCTATCTTGAAAACTTGTGTATAAGTGTTGTTAGCCAAATGAAAAGTGGACATGTCACATGGTCCCAAGTAAGTGAACTCAATCTATGACAAAACCATGTGATGTGATGCTCTAGATTCAATCACTCATGTAGGAGTAGGAGGTGCAATTACAACTAAGGCCATTCATTTCACTTTCTTCTCACCTTTATATTTTTCCTTTTCTTTGCCATTTTCATTTGCCTTTAAAGATTTTAAGGTTGATAAATATGGTTTGATAGACTCAAGAACACCTATATTATTCTTTTCAAGAAGGTTTGTTAGGTGGTCAATTTTTTTAATTTAAAAATTTGTTTTCATCATGCCTACTTGTGTAATACCCACACTTGATTCTCTCTTTCTTATGATTAACACCAGAAGAAGTCTCATTGGTTGATTTGGAGGTAAGAGGTTTTTGATCTTTTTTATTTTATTTCTTCTCTTTGTTGTTTGAAGCCTTATCTTTCCAATTCCTAATAAATATTTATTGAAGTTTTATGGATTTCAATATGCCTATCTATATTAACTTTTCTTACTCCTAAGTTAAGTTAGAAACAAAGGCATCTGAAGAAGGAATTTTCCATGTAGTGCTTAGATCACTTTTTGTAGCATGGAAATTGGATACAACATAGAGTAATCTTGACCCACTTAGAGATAATTGATAGAATAAGTTGATCATATTTCTTATCTATACCACATTATTTTAACTAAAACTCTAGATATTTAAACTTTGTGAATAAATATTGTAGTGTGTCAAATTCACTTGGGCTCAAACTAATGAACTCATTATCTAGTTCATGGCGTCTCATCACATCAAGCTTCCCAAAGATTTTTTATAGTGTGGTCCATTTTTCATTATGTGTTTTAGTAGATTCAATGGGAAAATGTAAGTCAGGAGAAGTAGACAAACTAAGATAACCATGTGCTTGATCACATCTATTAAACCATTTATATTTATCTACATCTACTACAAGTTGAGTTTCCTCATTCATAGTTATCATATAGAATCCTTATTTTCTTAGAGATAGTTGCACATTGTTTTTCCATTCATGATATTTGAATGTAGTAAGTAGAAAAAATGACCAGCAATCCATGATATAAGAAATTAAATTTTAGAACTGAATTTGCAAGAAGAAGAACATAGACCACACCCCCCCTCGATTTATCACTTTATAATTTTAGTGCATTTATAAAATAAACTATTCTAGTGGAACAAACATGAAAAATAAATGCTTTTGGGAAAAAATGACACTTAATTATGAGTTACTTATTAAAATTTGCAATGTTTTTAATTCTCCCACTATTAATGGTTTATTTCAATTACAATACCACAAAAAAAATTAAATGGTCATGACTAAATAATAGAAAACCTAGCCTTTCATATAGTTATTAGAACCAAAATTGAACCCTGGACCACTCACAAAGTAATGTTAAAACTTAACCAACTCACTTATGCACCCACATGTGCATTAAAATGGAGAAAAAACTCTTTGACCTTAATTTTTAAATCATGGTATAAAAAAATAAATTTAATATGCATTATTTTCAAAAATTTTAAGACAAAATTATTTTGACTTAGCTTGTTTAAGTTATTATACATTGTGAGGCATCATTATGGAGAGATCAATAGGTTGTTGATGGACTCAATGGATTTCCAAAGACCAATATCAATAACATTGGGATATGGAGAGCCTCCTAGGCCAATGCTACCATTAAAGGATTGATTAATAAAAAAACACAGCTTGATATAAATGTAGGCTATAAAAAATGGAGCTTATTGAAAATACAAAGGAAGATGTTAATGGAGATTTCTATAATATAGATTAAGATGCCAATAGAAGGAGACATTTCCTATGGATATAGGGAACCAATGATGGAGGAGTCAATGAATTTATAAATCCTATGTTTTCTAATTTAAAGGGATACCATTAGAGATGAAACACATCTACATTCCAAACCAATCCCTTTGGAGTGATGGTGATCTCACTTGCTTCTAGATCAAATATGAGGAGCTCATTATGCTTGACAAATTTTTTACCTCAATTTTAACTTTGATCTAGATCAAAGGTAATGTGTTTGACCCTAGCTTGAATCAAAAAAGAATCAGAATGTGTCCCAAGGAAATGACCATGAATCTAAACCATCTTGTCATGACCCAACCTTCTCTAAGGATTTTCAATCTAAAACATAACAACAAATGCCTCCATTTATGCAATATGACTTGAGTGTGATATCTATATAATTTGGACATGATTTCCCATGCAAAATTGATCAAAATATATCTCATGCAAAATAAATGTGATAAGATACATAGTGGTATATAGCCTAAAATTGGCATGCATATAAAATTCACATAATATGTTGTAGATGAATGATTATGGTCATGTAGTGAAGCCCAAGGGGAATTCAAATCCTTCTACCAAGTCAAAACAAATTCAACATAAAGCATGACCACATTCAAAAAGAGTGAACCATCACCAAAGCCTCCATGGAAATTTGACAAAATGACAATAAGACTCAAGATTTCAAAATAAATAACAATAAACACAAAATTAGACAATCAATAAACCACATTGGCTCTAATACCATATAAGAGCATTATCTAGGAACTCTGGTTCAAACAAATACACAAATTTATGATTAAAATTAAAATTGTTGCTTAAACATTATTTTGAGTAAGAATTATAATAGTGCATAAAAAATAAGACAAAATATCTGACACACTCTATGTCAAATATCTCACCCAAAAAATGTAAAAATAGGGGAGTAATATGTAACTCTTCCATAAATGATCAAAAAATCCTAAAATAAGTATGTAACTCCTAAGTGTAAAATAACCAATCAAGGAGTAACATCCATTAGCCAATGATAATGAAAATGAGTAACTCCCTGTGTCTAAATACACCTAAGGAAGCTAACTCAAATGTAGGAATAACCCATGTGTGTAAGAATAATCCAAATAACAAAATATAATGAAAATAAATACCTACACTAATAGATCCATATCATGCACTAACTAAAACATATGACACTAATTTTATATTATATTTCTATGAGCTTCATTGACACATTTATATAGGTATTGCCTCATATGTTACATTCATAATTCAAATGATGAAAAACTTACTATGCTAACATAGTTTTCGCATATGCTACATTACTCAATAATTACATCTTATTATGCATGTTATAGTTAAATTTTATTTTGAGATGATGTTTAACCCTTTTAATTTAGTGTTATTACATTAATGGAATTAAACTATTGAAATAGAAATGCTAGTATGTTACAAAACATATAGAAATAAAAAACTTTCTTAAAAATAAAATTGGACTAGGGTTATAAATTGTCCTTTGAAACTGAAATAGATATGACTATGCAACCTTACTATAAGTGAAAACTATGTAGAAAGACTTGTAAACATAGTCGTGTTAGAAAATGATGATTTGTACTCTTTTGGGACAAGTCTTCAGGGGGTGGATAGGGGCACACTACATCAATGTTTGGATATTATGACAACATCGAAGTTGATTGTAATCCTATTTTTAGTATTTGGGTCTATGAAATCACTTACAAGGGTCGACTATTGAAACTTGTGTTGTGTTTTTGCATGGGATACCTAAAATAGAGAAACCCATAGAACTTGCACAAGAAATAATAAAGAGATCAAATCCAAAAGTGGTGAAATGGGTAAGGGTAATACTCAAGCTAGCCTTAAAACCCCATGTAACTAAGGCTACCTAAAAATCCCAAATGGGACTCAGATAAACATAGTTCTCCCTCCTAAAGTGATTATGTGATATGTGATTATGTAAATATAATAACTAGAGCTAGAAGTTTTTGATTAAAATCTTGAAAATGGATGTTCTTGAACTATAATAATAAAAAATTAGACTTGGATTATGACTATTAAAATGTTGGAAAATTGAAATAGAAATAATTAGTCCTAGTTTACTTAGAGTGCATTCAAATTAATAGATAAATACATTATGGGTACAATGAGTGGACTTGATGTGATTTTATAGGAAAATATTTTAAATAAAACTACTAATTGACATTACCAAATGTGCTTGAGAACTATTGTGAAATTTCTCGATTAAAAAAAGTGACCATTGGAGCATGGGAGACAAGGCCACAATAGGGGACAAAATAACATTTCAGCCCCCCATCCAGTTAATATGGACTTGTCTAATAAGACTATATACATTGGGGAAAAGTCTGACATTAACATGTGGATTGAATAGGGATAAATGTAACTGAAGTATGGATTTTTGTATGATATTATCATTGATTATAAGATAGTTAAGGCTCTTTTATATATTTCAAGTTATCAAAACATAAAATATACTAAGTTAGGGGAAATGATGTCAATAATAAACATTGTCAAGAACTTAATAATTAATATTATGTCTACATTTTTCCCCACTTTATTTTCATGATACCCAAAGTTAAAATACTCAACTAAATTAGATTTAAACCTAAGTGTGTGTATACACACTTTCTCTTTGGATGTGAAACTTGATTGTGCAAGGTGCATTAATGTAATAAACCTACAATAATGCCATTGAAAGTAATATTTTCTCATATTAAAAATTGAAATTTTGAAATTTTCTATTTTTAATTTGAAAAGAGAGTAAAAAAAGAGTATGCAATCCAATTTCCTTATAACTTGAAAATGGAAAAATGTGCATGCCTCATTATTGAGGCATTTGTATAAGTTATGAAACTATGGTGAATTTGTTAGGTTGTGGAGCTAAAAGCTTCACTGATGCAAACTGGGAAGGAGGTTGCTGAGTGTCACAGTCACCGACGTCGGTCAGGCCAACTGACATCAGTCAGGGGTAGATAGGAAGGCAACTAACATCGCCAGTATTCAGCCGACATTGGTCATCTCCAGGTAGATAGGGACCGATGCCAGTCACTAGTGCAGTTTAGAACTGTGAGTGTTACGGACAATTTGTTAATGAACCAGTTGTTTTCATGAAGAAGGCTAATTTTAGCCTTGGAGCTGTGGATCTAATTATTGTAATTAGGTGTCTAATTATTGTTTTCATGAGATCTATATAATAGACTCATGGGCTGTATTGTAATTTGTGATAGAGAGTAAGAAAGCAAATATTAGCTCCTTCAGAGTGAAGAGAGCAAGGTGTGTTCCTCCTAGTGCCACAGTGCCAAGTATGGGTGCTGGTTTGGAGAATCAGAAGGGTTCTTCATGTATGTAGGATCTTGGTCAGCAGGTGTGCAAGGCCACATTTAGAGATATACATGTGGTAAGTAAGATCATTGATCTACAGGTGTATGTGGGTGCAGGATCCAAGTTTGTAGGTGTGCCAAACCATATTGATTTATAGGTGTGCAATATCAGGGAGGATAGCAACACAACAGTTAGCAAGATTAGGAGAGATCTACTTGGAGTACGGTGTGTACTCGGTCATTGAGCATAGAGGAAGGCAAGGTAGATCCTTCCATAAGTAAGATCATTTGAGTTGCAATTTATTGCAAGTTCATGGGAGATCTAGTTGGAGTGCATTGTGTACTCGGTTGAGTATGTGTGTATACTCGGTGTACTGGCAGTAGTCGATACTGACTGGTTGGAGGTAAACACCAACTCTGTGTTTGAGTTGTGTGTTGGGACTATAAGAGAGAGAGTGAGCTCTTGAATAGATTTACTATTTATGCTCTAGATGTGTGTGAGCTCTAGAGATGTAAGGAAGAAGACTGTGGCATCTTCTTTTTTGTATTTCCTTCTGGAAGAGTATTAATACAATTGGGTATTGTCTCTCATATTCTGTGTTATTTTTGAATTCTAGTTAATTGTGCCTTCTAGTTTAATTCTACATATTAAGTTTCTTGTACATGGTAATCAATGGTGCTTCCTAGATCCTAATAGTGGAGTCAGAGCATGTTTGTTGTTCTAGATTCCTGACAAAGTGGTATCAGAGCTAAGGTTGCAAGGAGCAGGTTTGTGTTTGATTACAGGTCACTCTCAAGGGTTTCTAATTGAGTGGGAGTAGAGCAATGGTAGAAGAAAGTAAGCTAAAAATGGAGGAATTGAAAATCACAAATGGTCAATTATGGTGTTATGGAAATAAAGAGCAAGTAAAGAAATATTGTTGGTTGGTAGCAGATCAGTATGAAGGAATTAAAGATTTAGATGTTGCAGGTGTTGTTGCATAGGATGCTATGGGATGTTCCTTGGATAAAGTAGAATCTTGGTTTATAGATTATGTTGCCTCTTTCCATGCAACCCAAAATAGAGGGGTTAGTGAGCCTTGTCATAGTATTGGCAAAGGGGAAGTGCGGCTGAAATTGCAGACGGCCAACACATGGGTGTTGAAGAAGGTCATGCATGTCCCAGTCTTGAAGATGCAGCTAATTTCTTCAAGAAATTTGGGTGATGAGAGATGCACAGGAACTCTCATAGTGGATTCTTGGAATGTTACCAAGGATGCACTTGAATTAGCATGTGGTAAGAAAGTAGGTACTCTTTATCTACTTGATTGTATTACTGATTCCACTTCTGTTGCATAGGTGTGGCTTTGTAGACTTGGCCACATAAGTGAGAAGGGAATGGATGTTCTTAAGACAAATGGTAAGAGTTCAGCTTCAAAGAGCATAGATCAAGATTTTTGTGAGTAGGGGGATGCTACAAGAAAGGATTGGATTTATTACAGGAAAAGGAAGACTGATGTATTTGATAAACTTAAGAACTAGAAAGCCTTGGTGTTCTTAGAGGAAATGATAGATAGAGATCAGTGGATGGGGTTGGATAATTTTGAGCAGGGTAGTTTGGATAATGGATTGATTCAAAGTAAGCTCATGGGTAAAAATTCATCACTCACAGGCGAACGCAGATACCAGCATCAGTCAAGGGGAATTGACATCAAACAGACAGGTACCGACATTGATCATGTGTAGACTAGAGGAGTTGGTGGTGTCAGGTAGGTGGAAACTGATGTCGGTAGGATAACCAGCATTGGTGACCTAGACAGTTGCATGTAACTAACGTCGATTGGATGCAGACTGTGTGGTTACCAAGGTCGGTCATTGGAACAAATTTTGGGTGAACAGCAAGCTATCAAGGAGTCTTAAATGCCCATATGGAGGACTGAAAGTGTAAGTAAGCCTCAAATTCATTGTTCCTCTTCTTTATACTCGTTGCTCATTACAGAGCAGGAAGGATCCAAGAAATAGTGGGAGCATGGCATGAACAGGATGTAGAACCAAATGGGAGATTTGATAGGGTTGCCAACTGGTATGAAAGCACTGAGAGATGAATGGATTCCTTGGTTAAAGAATAGAGAGAATGGATATGTGAGATAGAAGGCTAGGTCATATGGTCTTGAGGAAGCTACAGGATAGTGGTACAAGTTTTGATAGGTGGATGACAAAGTAGGGCTTCAGTCAATGTCAGTGTAACCATTGTGTTTATCTTACCAGGTGGATGATGGTCGTGACATTATCTTGTTACTGTATGTGGATGGTATGATAGCTGAAGGTTCAGACATATAGGGTTTTTTTGAGCTAAGGGTAAGGTTAGTTCAGTGGTTTGCCATGAAGAATTTGGGAGCAGCAAAATTCTTTGGCATGAGAGACATGGAAGATCACAGGTTGATTTTGTCTCCAGTGGGAGCTGATGTGAATCAGGGGTTGGCGAGGTTCAATATGTAGGATGCAAAATTGGAGCACACCAAGGGCTGCATAGTTCAGTGTCTGAAATCACATGAGGTCTGGTATAGACCTGAGTTTTCCCCAATAGTGGGAGTTGTCAGAGAGTTAGGAGCTAATTCGGGGAAGTGGGTTCTCAGGGATTTGAGAGGGACCAGTAGCAGGTATACATGCTATGCAGGGTAAGCACTTCACTACATGGGTTTTTAAGTTCGGATGTGGTAGGTTACTTAGATGACAGGGGGTGCACCATAGTTTGTGTGGTGGTTGGTCTTTAGGATTGAGCTTGAAGAGGGATACAAGCTAGGAAATAGATTAGATGGTGTACAGGTATAGGTACAGTGCAGTTTTTTATCTCCAAGTGGGAGATTGTTAGGTTGTGGAGCTAAAAGCTTCACTAATGAAAATAGGGAAGGAGGTTGCTAAGTTTCACAGTCACTGGTGTCAGTTAGGCCAACTAACGTCGATCAGGGGTAGACAAGAAGGCAACTGACATCGATAGTATTTGGCCAATGTCGGTCATCTCTAGGCAGACAGGGACCAACGTCGGTCACCTGTGTAGTTTAGAACTGGGAGTGTTACAGATAGTTCATTAACAAACCAGTTGTTTACATGAAAAAGGCTAATTTTAGCCTTGGAGTTGCAGATCTAATTATTGTAATTAGGTGTCTAATTATTGTTTGCATGAGATCTATATAATAGACTCATGGGTTGTATTGTAATTTGTGATAGAGAGTAAGAGAGCAAATATTAGCTCCTTCAAAGTGAAGAGAGCAAGGTATGTTCCTCCTAATGCCACAGTGCCAAGTATGGGTGCTGGTTTGGAGAATCAGAAGGGTTCTTCATGTATGTAGGATCTTGGTCAACAGGTGTGCAAGGCCACGTTTGGAGATCTACATGTGGTAAGTAAGATCATTGATCTACAGGTGTATGTGGGTGCAGGATCCAGGTTCGCAGGTGTGCAGAACCAGAGTGATTTTCAGGTGTGCAATATCAAGGAGGACAGCAACACAAGAGGTAGCAAGATCAGGAGAGATCTACTTGAAGTACGGTGTGTACTCGGTCATTAAGCATAGAGGAAGGCAAGGTAGATCCTTCCATAAGTAAGATCATTTGAGTTGTAGGTTATTGCAAGTTCATGGGATATCTACTTGGAGTGTGTTGTGTACTCGGTTGAGTATGTGTGTATACTCAGTGTACTGGTAGTAGTGGATACTGACTAGTTTGAGGTGAACACCAACTCTGTGTTTGAGTTGTGTGTTGGGACCGTAAGAGAGAGAGTGAGATCTTGAAGAGATTTATTGTTTATGCTCTAGATGTGTGTGAGCTCTAGAGATATAAGGAAGAAGACTGTGGCATATTCTTTGTTTTGTTTCCTTCTAGAAGAGTATTAATACAATTGGGTATTGTCTCTCATATTCTGTGTTATTTTTGAATTCTAGTTACTTGTGCCTTCTGGTTTAATTTTGCATATTAAGTTGCTTGTCAATGGTAATCAATGGTGCTTCCTAGATCCTAACAGTGGAGTCAGAGCATGTTTGTTGTTCTAGATTCTTGATAGAATTGAGAGTGATCAAGTCTCATTTTGAAAACCATTAATGCTTTTGAGTTGGAAAGATTATATTCTCTAACTCTCATTTAACTGTATAGAATACTTTGTAAAATATTTGAAGGAGTGGAACCATAAATTATGGCCCCCAACATATTGGAAACATGAAACCATAGATGTTGAATGTCACTAGAATATAATATGGCCTACTTAAAACTAAGACAAAGCATATTGTTGCAGATGAATCTAGATTCCATTTAAAACTTTGTAACTTTTCAACATGAAACTTGATAATTTTGAAAATACCATAGTAGAATTATCAAAATGAATGAATATCATCCCCCTATATCTGTACTATACTAAAATGTTAATTTTACCTTATAATTGAAAATTTACAAATTTTAAACTTTTAAACTTTATCACTTTCGAAAGTTTTACAAATTTACAACTTGTAAGTATTGAATTATTTTAAAAATATAATTTATAACTTTCATGATGAGTGCAAATGTATGTCAAATGCCCCTATAATATTCAAATGTTGAATCATATTACCATTTGAAAACTATATATTTCCATAAATATGAAGCTTTTACTCATGAGGCTTGAATGTGCCCATTATGATGCACCCATTTTGAGATGAGAGATGTAGATTATAAGTCACTTATTAAAAATAAATCATATGTGAAAGATATATTGATGTAGTAACACTTTGAATATGTGAAATTGATTTCATCATAGTATTTAATATAGCACTTAATTTTTGTATGATGTATGTGTTAGAAATATATATCATTGAAGCATACAAGTAATGTGTGCATGATATGCAACATGGCATGAAAGTATGTATATAGTACATAATTGATACATAAAATGAACTATGACACCATAATAAAATGTATATAATACATAATATGAATAATGGCACCATAGTAAAAAGCAATGGACAAGCAAGCAACATGATAATGTTTTTCATACTATGTCAAACACAAGGCCCAAAAGGTTGCATAAAAGGGTCATGTAAGTTTTGCATCACATAAAAGGCCAATGACCACATGAAAATGACATGATGATGTCATACAATAAATAATTTTAACATTCAAGGCCAAGGGCCATACATACAATAATCAAGAAAATTGTTATCTTATCATCTAAGAAAGTAAGGATGCAAAGTAAATCATGTAAAAAATGAGACTAGTATAGATCCATCATATGCATGAATGTGAATTTTAGAAAGTAACATATTTGATGTTATACATTTTTAAATATGAGTGATTTAGTGATACATGGTAAGAGACAACTTGATTAAATGTTCTTAAAGAACGTAAATATGACCCCAACTTAGCAAGGTTCTTAGGTAAATAAGGGAAGCATGACATTAAAGAATCCTATGAAAGTATGTCCCATATCACACTTAAGTACCTCATAAGAAGAATTGTGTATTGAAATATGATATGTGATATTTATTTAACATATAATAAGCAACATAGCAAAATAATTAAGCTAGCAACATTTGAAAATGCTTCAAGACCTGATTTGAGTTTTTGAAAATATTTTGAAATTTTTGACATATATACATTTATTTAGATTTTTTTGACAATAATTGAATTGTAAAATATATTTTAAAATAGGTGTTAAGAAGTAAGGTTTTTAAAATATACAAATTGGGATGGATTTAAAATGTCCTCAACACGATGTAAAAGCTAGTAGAATAGGGAGGAAGGCCTAGCAATTTGCCCCCAATGTGTATATAAATTTGAGTCATAGTAGTGAATCATATATATACACATAATATTTTTAAAATTTTATTGATTACTGACACTTTTTATCTTGTGAGAACCCATCAAGACTCAATCACTTTGATTGCATACCTTAAGGGGTGTATTGGGAAAGGGGTGGGCAGACCATTGGTGATTCATAAGATTGTTGTCCCTTTTGCCACTTGCCATCTACACTTTCATCTCTTAAGAACATTTAACCTAAGATTTTTCATCTTAGCCTTACTTATTATAATCATTTTCATCTTTTTATCTTCATTTTATTGCCTTAATCCCCTTTTGGACTATCAGTTGTACTAGGTTGACCCTATACAGTTTAGGAATATTTTTCACTTCTTGGGTTTGTTAACCCTTTGACTAGCCTTACTTAGACTTAGTGAATTATCCCTAAAAACATATAGGGTTGACCAAGGTCAACCTTATACATCAGATGTTTTTAGGAGGATTTAGGTCAAGATCCACATATATACACAAGCTCACTTCCAACCATTTATAAAGAAGAGAAGCAAAGAAGAATAAGTGTGAAAAAACATCTACTTATTTACCATTATACTTGAGGAATAAATCTTAGGGTTCCATAGTTTATTTGGAGATACGGATCTTGTCTTGTGGAGAAGTATTTTAGACTCATAGATAGGTTGTGTAACCTAGAGATGATTTCTATATGTTATCCTTACATACTAGAACAATCTCTTGCAAAGCACCTTGGCCAAGGGAAAGATTGAAGGTATCTAGGTTCATCTTCAAGGTAATTATTCCTAACTTTATTTCTCCTTTGTAAGAGTAGATAGATAATATAGTTATGTTTCTCTTCCTATGCATTACGATTTTATATACATTGACATGAGTATATGTCTTATATACATGTTTAGTTTAGTTGTTTATTTTATTTCTAACCCCTCACTTTGTGCTACAAGCCTTGGTGTGTACTAGATTAGATTTATTTTCTTATTATTTAGAATAAGTGAATGTTAAACCTTAGGACTCTTTTAGGGTTCTTGCATGATTGCATTGGACTGTAGGCTTTAGAACCCTTCCTATCATGTTGTATTATGACAAGTGATCCCCTAATCGAGTCTAGAAAATCCCCATCTTGGTCATGATCCCACTTAACAAATGTATTCCCAAATAGAAGTATAGGAAAGCTCTATCTTCTTGGAGCTAGGATTGATTTATAAAAATGATGCATTTTTTATTGCATACATTCTAGGGAACCTAACGTGAAACTAACCCTTGTAGGATTTATTTCACTTTCATTATTTTTATCATATATCTATCATGTTGGATCAACTTTGTCAACCCAATTCTAATCTCTATGCATAGTTTTTTAGGAATAGCCAATTAGCTTAACTCAAATGATCTATTATAGGTTTCTAGACTTCCAAACTTCTAATTTAGACTACTAGGTTGACCCAATTGACCTTGTACACTTTTAAGCATCTAGATTTAGCTATTAGGTTGACCCAATTGACCCTATACATTCTAGACACTTGGTATCAAGATTATGTAAAGCTTGATCGACCTAGTTGACCTAGTTAACAAAGTTTTCAATCATATTCTAAGGTTATTGACTAGAAATCTTCATTCTTATCATATTTGATCCACCAAGGTTCCTTTATATCTCTCTATCTCTTTATTTTTTGTCTTTCCTTTCATATTTTCTAATCTTCAAAATTGCCTCTACATAGTTAACTGGATCGACCATGTTAACCTAGTTTTGTGTTTAATGTGTTTTCTAAGTAACTAGGTCAACCCTACCCAACCCTATTCATTTTCAAAACTTGCTTATATAGTACAAGTTTGACCTTATTATATATTTTATGTATATAGTGTCAACACTATACCTTGTTTCAAGTTAGAATTAATCTCTATATGCTATTAATTAGTTCACACCTTTCTTTTCTTGTTGCTTGCATGCTTAGAATAGTTCACATAGTCTAATTATGGGTTTTTTAATTAATCGTTTAGTTTCACTATTTATATTTTATGTACACATGGCTAAATCATAAAAAATAAACAAACATTTTAACATTTATCTACCCAAGGCCAACCTATTTGGATTTTATCACCAAGGGGGAAGTCG
Organism: Torreya grandis; assembly: GCA_037957365.1. Lineage (NCBI taxonomy): Eukaryota > Viridiplantae > Streptophyta > Pinopsida > Cupressales > Taxaceae > Torreya > Torreya grandis. Next base: position 18,846 of record JARHVA010010939.1, on the reverse strand, counting down.
ACTTGATACTCTAGTCAAGTATAAAGATTGGTTAATTGTATCTTTTGGATAATCACCCAACACCCTTATCACTATAGTGTGTGAAGTGAGGGGGTAGGCCTCAATACCAAGCTAGTATCATTACCACTATAATCCCTTTCATCCCAAACTACTTGAAACCATCCTTAAATTACTATCTAGTTACTTGCTTATAGCCATTTTCCCATCACATTTAAAATCATTTATTAATAATATAATAAAATATCTTAGATTAACCAATTATTTATCTCTTTACTTTTCAAGTTGGTTGATTTCTCTTTGCTCAATTGTGTGTGCAAAAACTTGCATTAACCAACATTAGTGCAAGGTTTTGTATTGTGTGCTTCAATTAGATTGGCCAGCATTGATCCAATTAATGTTTGTTTCCCTTAAGATCTTACTTTTCTATATTAGCTAAGAAAATTGTCTTGTTTTAATTCATAACTTGTTAAAAACTTTCTTTTCTTTCTTATCTACTATACTAGGTCAATCCAATCAACCTTGTACCTTTTTTCAGCCTCTATGAACTGTATAAGATTGACCCATTTGACCTTGTACTATCTACATCCAATTTTACCTCTTTTTATAGTCTCTATTCACTATACTAGATCGACCCAATCAATCCTATATAGTTTAGTAGTCCCTATTTCTATGCTAGGTCAACCCAGTTAACCCTGTACCATTTTAGTCACTTCTTGGTTCTTTGCTTTCTCATCCCTCTTTCTTGCCCTTCATCATGGAATTTTTTCTTGATGACAACACTAAGTTTTATTCAACATACATGATGAACATTATCAATCCTCATAGGGTCTCCCATAGATAGATTAGGGATCCTCTCTTGGATGCTAGTAAAATTCATATTTCCACTCATAAAATAAACCATGGGACCCCTCCTAATACCTCTTTGTAGCATAATTATTCTTTTTTCTTAAAGGACCAACCTGAATTAGAGTATAATCCTGAAATGCTCTTATTTATCTTTAACTTTCCTCAACATCAAGGAAAGGATCCTTCTACCATTTATAATCTTATAATTAGTGGTCAAATCAAGGAGGGCCTCACTCACCTACTCCTACATTTTCAATTAGATTTGGGGGTACCACTTTCTTTTATTCTCAACATTTTCCTTTCATTTTGACCCCTTCTCATACTAGGAATTCTTCTTCTCTAACTTCATCCACCTCCATGCCTAGTATATCCACTAACACGGTAGTTTCTACATATAGTGGGCCTCTCATAAGATTCATTATCCTTGATATTTCTATTAGTGTTTCATTTACTACCCAAGGCAAGCATGCTTCTAGTGCTTCTTCCTCTCAACCATTCACTAGTCCATATTTTTATACATAAGCCAATTTTTCCACTAGTGCATCACACTCTCATAATTATTCTCAAGATCCTATCACTAGTAATTGTGGTACCCAAGCCACTAATATTAACACTAATTACAACCCTAATGCTTCTAATAATATTAATCAAACACATCAAATTTTGTTGCAAACTCTTAATCAAATGAATATATTTCAATATCATAACACATATCAAATGATAAGAATGCAAAACAACCTTCTCCACCTTAAATCTCATTTTTAACCAATGGCTTGGGGCACAGATAACCAAAATGTTCCCCCTTCTCTTCGAGACTATAAAGGAAATCTCATTCCTCAACCTCCATTAATCAAAAAAACCATTAAGCATATTCAAAATGGACCTCTTACTACTCAAATTTCTAACATTAACATAGGAGGTATAACACCTATAATTTATTATAATAGATCAACCGATCATACCCTTCATTTTAAGACATCTAGAAATATTAATAAGAATTGGGTTAAATTAAACACCTTTGCTGCTACCAATATCCTTGCTAAAACCCTCATAGGTGATGCCTTGGATTGGTACAATCAAATTAGACCTCATTCCATTACTATTTTTGAGGATTTAGTGAATGCTTTAGTTCAATAATTCCAAACTAGTGATCTTCTAGAAAACACTTTGGCCCATTTCATAAATTGCAAACAAAATGAAAATGAAACCACTCAAGCCTTTGTTAAAAGATGAAAGACTTTATCAAATAAATGTGAGCATAACATGTCCAATGACATTCTTTTACATCTCTTTACAAATGCCCTTTTTCCTAAATTATAATATCAAGTCCTCACTCTCTCTCCATATACCTTGAAGGAGGCTATTGACCAAGCTAAACATCAATATTTCTTTATACATCAATTTAAGCCACCCCAACCTTTTGTAGGTCCTCGTCTATTATTAAATAACAAAAATCATAATGTTACCAATTATGGTGTTAAATATTCTTATGAAACCATTCACATTGTTAAATCTATCATTCCTAACCAATCTTCAGAACCAACTCCCCTTTCTCAACAATATACTAATCCTAATTTACCTTCACTAAACAACATTAACATTTACAAACATCTATCCTCAGATAAATTTCTTAAGTGTCTACCTAGGCCTCTTCCATGAGATCTTGACCCTACCCATCTTATGACATCTTGGTAAGATCCCAACAAGTTTTTTTGGTTTCATGATAGTTAGGGTTATTCTCGTGAGACTTGTAGATAACATCATAATTTAGATATGGATTTTCTTCTTTATCCTAATTTTAATCATGATTCCATCATTCGTAAGCATCACTAATCTTATGAAATTTCTTTTAAGGACTATAAATCACATGATAAAAATCAAGCCTTGAATCATGAAAATGTTCATTTAGATATCTAGAAAGACCCTCTTCCTAATCATCAACCTATTCAAGAAAATTAAGATAAATCCACCCTTTCCACCAATAATTTATAAAGTCTTGTTGAACCCACTTTTGAAGAGAACATGGTTAGCATGACTAATGTGTGAAGGGTGGTTGATTTCATTGATTCTCAACCTATCTACACTCCTTCATCTCAAATATATTATGTTATCCAAGACTCTTATCTAAATCATTTACATGAGTTGGGTCAAGATGACCTTATTAATTTTGATGATTTAATTTCTAATTCTCCCATGGATAACCCTTACCATTCTATTTCAACCACTCTTCCATCATCATCTAATACTAATGATACTCAAATTTCTACTAACACTTCTACCAATTCTCCAAATCAACTTGAACTAGATACTTCATCATCACAAAATGATTATAACCTTTTCCCAAACCTTCTCATTCTTATGAACATACATTTCAATGTAATTTGGCTCTTCCTTCCAAAAACCTTCTTAACCATTATGCACCTATATATAACAACATTCGTATGGGTGATGATGAGTGGTATCCCATAGCATAGATCACTAATCTCCCATTCCAAATTTCATTCCTTGAGCTTATAAGGACTTCTCTATATCATAGAAACCATCTTATGCAACTATTATTTGAGATGAATGTCCCTCATCCTCCCCTAGTAGGATGGGAGGCAACTTTATCTATATTCAAGGATAGTATATTACAACAATGTGAAGATATGTCTATCGACGTTGATGAAACTATAGACACTTCTCTTTCCTTAAAATTTCCCATAGCCTCTATGATTTTTTATGAGATTTTGCTTCATACAAATGATCCTCCCTTATTCATTAGCATCTAAATAGGTGATATCCAAGTTAAGTGTGTATTTATTGATGACGTTTTTAGAACTTGTATTGCTTCTTTTGACATCATTGAGAATCATGGGTATTCAAAATATAATCTCAAGTCTACACGTAGTAACTACCAAGGATATGATAGAAGGAAATACCTCCTCTAGGTTTTGTGTGGCTTCCCATTACTATCCCACCTATCACCTTCCATGTGAAGGTGATGATCTTAAACTTCCCTCTTTCTTATAACATCTTGCTTGGTATTCCATGGACTCATCGTATGAGAGATATTGATTCTTCCACCTTTTAATGCATTAAATTCCCTCATAATGGAGCCATTTACATGATTAAAGGTGACACTAACCCTTAGAATTTTGAACAGTTCCAAGATTTTGGTGTCTTCAAGATTCCTACTCTTTAGCCTTTGCCAAGAGTTCCATTTCATGAGTCTCAGCATCTTAACATTCCTATTAATTCAACCCAAGGTTAAAGTGAGCATCCTAAGCTTATTGGTAACATTCCTCCTAACCTCCTAGATTCTAATGATGATGAGCCTAATAAGATTAACCTAAAGATCAAGAGTTTTGATATCTCACCTCATCTCATCTTTTAACTTCCTACTTCTTTGTAACCTCACTCTTACAAGCCTCCTTGTGATGACATTCTCATAGTCTTACCCAAGACTAGGCATTTTATTCACCATACTTCCTCAAATGACAAGGTCATCCCTACTTGAGTTATTGATTTTTACACCCTAGATTAAGATGATGGTTATTCCTTAAATGATCCATTGTTAGGCAATCTTGTACAAGCCCATGATGTTGAGATTTTTCACTTATAGTACCTAATTTTTGTATTTTTCCCATTTATTATAGGGTAGAGATGGTGATGACACCTCTAATTTTTGAAGAGCCATGTAGGACTATGCTAATAGATCATGTTATGACTGAGCCTTACTATTTTGATAGGTAACCTGACCCTCATAGTTGGTTTATCTTTATGGTTAGTGTGACTCTCCTTGGACCTTCTGTAGATCCTTCCCCTCCCTCAGTAGATCCTGCTATAGTCGAGCTTATTTTTACTCCTATTTTTGTTGAGCCTACCCCTATTTTTGATTTTATTACTCTTTCTTTTGAGCCTAGTTCCATTTTTTTCTCATCATCACCCTCCCTTGGTGATGGTTTACTTCCCTTTCCTAACATGGATCCTCTACCAAAAAAATGGGTTGATTAGTGTTCTCCAACTTCTCCACTCCTATTACACCTCCTTCCATGAGTGTTTCTACTAAAACCACTCACAACCATATTTGTTGTTTATATGGGATAGATAATCATTCTTCCACCCATTGTCATAAGTTGTGGAAATTTATTTATACCTTGCATCCTTCTTCCCCATCATTAGATAAAGCCATACCTTACCCAAATGTAATTCCTAAATATCTACCCAATTATGGTGAGGTATATTATCTATGGCATCTATGCAACACCCATCATACTGATCATTGTTTCACCCTTAAACAACATCTTAAAGATCACCTTATAGCCATTCTTATACCTTCTATGACTCCTCTTATAGGTCATTCCCACAAGAAGGCTCATTTTTATTTTCCCTTAGCTCCACCTCTAGTGGTTCCATCACCTCTTGTGGTCCCTTCACCACTTTTTGTGCCTCTACCTATGATTCTTTCACCTATGGACCTTCCCTTGCCCGTGGATCCTTCTCCATCATTGATTCCTTCATTTCCTATAGAGCCTACGCCCATGCATTATCCTAACCATCCCTTTCCTAATTTCCCTCCTCAACATGATCCTTCAAGAATTCCTACTTTTTATATGGAGCAGATTAGAAGAGAAGTATTTACCCAGTATTCATTAAAGATTGATGAAACATTAGCAACAATTCATCTCCAACTTCATAAATATTTATTTGATGTCTTGGATAATGTGTGTGGATAGATTTATCATTATCTATGAGCACATGTATGGTGCTTTCTTATTTTCATTTGGGTTGGACGTGTGCTCCAATATTATATTTATCTATCTATTAAATCATTTGACACTATGTCAAATTTTTCCCTATGATATATGGAGATCCTACTCATTTTACTATATCTTGCTTATCTTATCATTTATATTTCATATATGATTATTTTTATTTATCATTTATTTATTTCTCTTTCTTGATTTTTTCTCAAAAAAAATTTCTTTCCAATTCATGATTATTCAATTTCTTATCTCCATTTTTCATGGTTAATTATCATTGTGACTTGGTTATAAAAACTGTATTTACTTTGGTCATTGTCTCCCTTTTACCATGTGATCAATTATCAAACAATATTACTCAATACTACCTCCTTACACTAGTACACTTTTTGTATCTCCTTTTTCCCTTCTTCCTTTTCCACAAACTAAACATATACACAATTGTTACTTGAGATCACATGCTAGTTCAATGTCAAGCCTAAGTGTCCTAGTCAGTCTTTATCTTTGGCTACTTAGCTTCTTTTAGCCTTGGCCTATACCTAATTCATGTGTATCAATACATCTCTCATGATTGGTCATTCCAATTCCATATAGAGGAAGAATCTTTAAAATCCATAAAAAAATAAAATTCAAATGATTTAAATAAAAGTCAATGATACAAAAGGAAAAATTATTCTTAAATGTCCAATCACACTATAAGACATGATTCAAAGCATATCTCCTTCTAGTTGAACATAAAATTCCAAAGTTGGCCTCATAATAGATCTAAGGTTCTTTGGGGTGTGGTAGGCTAGTAGATTAGAAGAGGAGAATAAACAATCTTTTAGTGCTAACTACTTTCTCACACAACTACCTAATCTTTGCAGTAGATCGATGACTCTATAAGGGGTCCAAAAGAATGGGGAAAATGTCATGGGAAGGTAGGTACATTTTATTTTCTTGTACAAATCTACCTTCATGATTTGATCTTAGTAGCACACTTATTTTCCTACAAAGTTGTGTCTATAGAAAATAGTTTCCCTTTGTACATAGACAACCACTAGTCACTTCGTTTCTTCTCATGTCCTTAGTATGCCTCGTGTCTCCTAAGGTCTTCTCATAAGACACCTAAGTCTTGATTTTTAAATTCCCTTTTTCACTCCCTATATCCCTCATATTTCCTCTTGAGAAATATTATTTTGTCTACTGATCACTCCCCTTGGGATTTTATTTGTGAGTTGCATTATAAGACCCGACCATCCTCACAAATTATCATATTTTCTTTTTTATTACCCACATCCTTTATTACCTATTTTTTCATATTTATTTCACTTAATTGGTGTTCTCTTTGTGAGTTTATTTGTAATACCATAGATAAGACCCAACATTCCTAAAAAAAAATTCAATACCCAAGTCACAATCCAAAATTATATGTGTCAAATATGAGATAAGATTTGATTGATTATGAAGTTACACATCATTGACATGCTTCCCATCTTGATTTAGTGTGTTTTATTCTTACTTAATTTCTCTTTTTCCTTTTTATCTTCTTATTTTTTGAGTGTATGTAATACTACAACCATTTCTTGAATTTTTCATACTTCCCATCTTGAATTAGTGTGATAAATTTAAGACCAATCTTTTGCCAATTTTGTTTTTCTTTTATACTTCCCAGCATGATTTAGTATAATTGATTGACTTAATTGATATTTTTTTTATCCCATTTTTGCCCTTTTACATATCTTCTATTTTATTACATTATTGTCATACTTCCAAATGTGAATTAGTATGATTTTACTTATTTTAATTTGGTGTAAAAATCTTTCACTTTGGTTTAAAAACAAATACCTTTTTACCATCTTGTTTTACCATTTATTGGTTCTTTATACTTAGTAGTTTATTTTTATTACACATTTACCACCTTGAAATAGTGTGTAGTGCATTTTCTTGATTGATTATATTTTTCCAAGTCATTTTTACCTATTTATTTTTAACCATGCATGTGTCCTACATAATGTTGTAAAAGAAACCCCATCTCATATATTTCCTATAACATATACAAAAAATCTAAAATACATGTGCTAGAATGAAATATATCTAAAGCATCCACAACCACAACCATAATGATAACATACAAAACCAAGAATAATATGCCAAAATGATCCACACACACACACACACACACATGTGTGTGTGTGTGTGTGTGTGTGTGTGTGTGTGTGTGCGTGTGTGTGTGTGTGTGTGTGTGTGTGTGTGTGTGTGTGTGTGTGTGTGTGTGTGTGTGTGTGCATGTGTGTGTGTGTGTATGTGTGTGTATGTATGTATATATGTATATATGTGTGTGTGTATCATGAATTTGATACAATAAATACAACCATATACAATGTTCCAACTCTATGGTTGGGTCCCATCCTATCTATCTCATGGTCTAGCCATGTTTCCTGCTAAGGCTTCAATCTGAATCCTTAAAATAGTATACTATAAGGAGGTAATTTGAGATCTTATTCCCTCTATCTATCCTTGTAGGTGTGCTACCTACACCTGTGACTACATCAACTGGGTCTAGATCTCTATCATTTACATCACTATGGCCAAATACACATATCTCTCCTGAACTAGGTCCTAACATGCCTGCATCTCACCTTCACCCATCTCTATTGGTGGCTATATCCTCTCTCTCTATGATCATATGTCTTATTACTATACCATATAGTCTAAACCAACTCACCTAAGCTAGGTCAGATGGTACATTGGGGTTCTTTAATGCAGTTAGGTTATATGGTTGTAGAGTCTCATCCAAGACATAATATAGTGCTTCTCTCGCTAAGGACCCCCATCTCTCCTCTATATCGTCAGCTGCACCTACAAAATCACACTAGATGGATATTAGATCATTGTTATATCTCAAAATATCTATATATCTCTACTTCTAAATAAAAACTTAAAGCAATAATTTAACCATCTTTTCTTACCTATCTATTTTGGCTACTATGGTCTTACCATCCACATGATCACCTAGCACAGTCTCCCCATCTGCATGGCCTCCTAATACCTCCTCTATAGGTTGATTCCTTAGCTCAAATCCCTCTATCATGGCTCATGTCCATCTCAACATGTGCCTGAGTGGTCTCTCTATCATTTGTCCCTCCTCTAGCTCCTATGTTGGCTTGTTAGGGATGACATCGATCTCTACAATCTCCTATTACCTCCATCACTATCATTTCCTTGGTGGTAATAGCTCCTCCTACTATGGATATAGTATTAGTATTACATTTGGTATCTCTACCTCCACCTCCCTATCCTCCTCTGTTCCTTATCATGCTCGACTAGTCTATGGTCACTCATGACATGGTCTGAGTGTCAGTCTCACTATCAGTGGTTCTAGTCCTCTCCTCCCCCATGGCTCCTTCACATGCCAATCCCACTACTTGGGAATTAATATTGGTAACACTAGATGAGGTATGCTCATATATCTTGGCACCTGTGCCACTAGATGTGGCTCTCTCTACCATGTGTAGTGTCTAACCACCTATGTCCTCATTATCACTTGTATAACTATGTGTCCACTCACCCATGTAGTCACTATGTGCTCATATGGCTACCAAAATATGTTTATGCATCTCACTAACTATAGCACTAGCATGTGGGGCATGGCTTGTGATACCTAGTCCTCTCTCCATCTCTACACTTGAGGTAACCTATCATCAACTATATGGGGTAACCTAGCTAGTTAATACATAGGAAACCTCTCATATATCTAAGCTTTCAACAATATCATTTGTCTCATGGTCTTCTACCCTCTGACCAGCATCTCATATAGATCATGTACAAGATGGACCTAGATGACATATCCCATATCATATAAAACTTTCTCTTCTAGCATCATCTTGCTCAAGGGTACCACAAATAGTGGTACCTTACCATCTGATTTATGACATAGCACCCACTATGTCATAATCCTTATCATTGATTTCTAGATATCTCAAATCTATGATGTATATACATCATCCATACCAACTCTCTATCCTCCCAAAATTTTCTTTGAGCCTTTATCCCACATGGCTAAGGCTCTCCTCTCCTCTATGATATTTGATATCCCTATGGTCACTAATGCTCCTAATATGAGTAGGCTGAGGATGGTATAAACATCCTATAGTGTGATGAATACCTCTATCACATCCCTATCTACCTCCCATCTAAAGGTTTTAGTCAATCATTCCCAGTAAACAAGGAATATGACTAATAGATTGGCACTCATGGGGGTCCTACACATATTAGTTATGCCTCCTAGACCTATGGATACTAGTCTAGCCCTATCTCCATCTGAAAATCAATCCAATAACATTGGTAACTAGGACACATCCCCCAATATCTAAAACTTCTAGCATCTCTATAAATAAAAAACAACAAAGGATGTATTAGTTCATTCATGTCATGTAAAGTCATAATACATTCTTTTTACATTTTTAAATAAAAACAAGCTTAATTGCTTTTAAACTTATTAATTTTACCTTATTTCTATCTTGCTCGGTCTTTCTTGCCCTCATTTGGTCATTTTGGGTCATTTTATTCATCTTTTGACCTTTTGTACACTTTTATTTGCTTGTTTTGGTTCTTTGGTCAAGTTAGTTTGACCAAAATTTCCCTATTTTTGCCTTGGTTGACTCTAAAATCTTAGTCAAACCTCTTATTTTCCCCTTCTTAATGTTGCATTATCATTCTAAACCTTTTGAATTAGTTGGAAAACTACATTATATTGATAACCTATAGAATGTATAGGGTTGACCCATACCTACTAGGTCAGCACTGTGGATTCTGCCTAGTTTTAGCCTACTAGGTCGACTAGGTCGACCTAGTTCATTTTACCTACTGACCCCATGCATTTTCCTAAAAAAGTGAATTTTTATTAATTTCTTTCTAATTCACTAAACCCATTTCTTGTCTTTCTATTTTATACCCCTAGAAACAAATTTTATCTCATTCTAACATCTAAAAATGCTTAAAATTAAAAATTACTAAAAATACACTTAATTCATTACAAAACAAATTTCAAAAACTAGTTTGAGATTCATAGTTGCATACATGTAGTACACCCTCTGCAACCTCTAGGCATCCCTTTTGTCTACCTTGTCATCTCATCAACATCCCAGATCATTTGATCTCTAGAGCTCTTTTTTCTCTCCTTCATAAGTCAAAACAAAAAATGACTTGTCTTTTCCCCTATTTAAAAACACTTTTCAAAATTCAAATCTTTAATTATTTTCTTACAGATTCCTTGTTTTGACTATATACCTATTTTTACTCATCCATTTTTAAAACCATAAACTTTGTTAGATCATGATGACATAGAGATTCTTTTCCACTACCATATGCCTATTTTCTAGAAAATTTGATTTTTGCCTATTTTTTTCACTAACTTCTACAAGTTCGCCTAGTGTTATTCACATTGGATGCCTTCACTTTCTATTTTAGTCTACTTATTTATCTATGGAACTAAGGTAAGTAAATGTATGTAATTTTCAATTATATACTTTTATTTATTTTATTTTTTTCTTACTCCACTTTACTTATCATCAGTATTGTGTGTTATCATGTTCTATTTCATGAAACACCATCTTGTGTTGCACCTTAGTGACACATGATGAGCTTAGAGTGGGGCATATGTATAAAAATAATATTTTCAAAATTTAATTTATTACTGACACTTTGTATTTTTTAGGAACCCATTGAGTCTCAATCTCTCTAAGTGCATGCCTTAAGGGGTGTATCATGAAAGGGGTGGATAGACCATTGGTGCTTCGTAAGATTGTTATCCATTTGTCCACTTGCCATCTCCACACTCATCTCCTAAAAAAATTTAACCTAAGCTTATTCTTATTAGACTTACCCATTCTAGTCATTTTCCTCTTTTTATCCTCCTTTTCTTACCTTAATCCCCTTTTAGACTATCGGTTGTACTAAGTTGACTACGATCAACCTTGTATAGTTTAGGGGTATTTTTCACTTTTTGGGTCTGTTAGCCCTTCCGTCAACCTAGCTTAAACCTAGTGAATTATCCTCAGAAACATATAGGGTCAATCAATTTTGACCATATACATATGATGTTTCTAAGAGGATTTAGGGCAAGATCCACCTATATATACAAGTTCATTTCCAGTGATTTTTAAAGAAGAGAAGTGAAGAACAATAAGTGAGAATAAACATCTACTTATTGACAATTCTACTTGAAGAATAAATCATACGGTTCTATACTTTCTTTGGAGATATGGATCTTATCTTTTGGAGAAGTCTTTTGAATGCATACATATGTTGTGAAGCCTAGAGATAATTTGTATTTGTTATCCTTATACCACAATAATCTCTTGTGAAGTACCTTGGCCAAGGGAGAGATTGAGGCTCGATAAGTTTGTCTTCAAGGTAAGTATTCCTAACTTTATTTCTCCTTTGTAAGAGTAGATAGATAACGCAATTGTGCTTCTCTTCTCATGCATTAGGATTCTATATACATTGATGTAACTATATGTCTTCTATGTATGTTTAGTTTAGTTATTTGTTTTGTTTCTAACCCCCCACTTTGTGCCATAAGCTTTGGTGTACACTAGATTAGATTTACTTTCTTGTTTGTTAGAATAAGTGAATATTAAACCTTAGGACTCTTTTAGGGTTGTTTCAAGATTGTGTTAAACTATAGGATTTGGAACCCTACCTCACATGGTGTATTATGACAAGTGATCCCCTAATCGGGTCTAGTGGATCCCCATATTGGTCATGCTAGTACTTAACAAATGTATTCCCAATTGAAAGTGTAGGTATGCTCTATCTTCTCCAAGCCAGGATTGATTTATAGACATGATGCATTTTTTATTTCATATAGCATAAATACATAAGAAATTTAAGGATTTACATTTTAATCAAATGGGGAAGAGGATATATGTTCTCAAGTATAAATATGAGATCATGTATGTGCCATAGGGTGTAATATTTGTAATGGTAAGTAAGAGGAGTGCCATAGAGATAAGTATTTTGGATTGTTTGAATTGGATTAAAAATCAAGAGGACAAGTAACTAAAGTAAAAGGTAAAACCAAGGGCTATAAGAATGCTTGGATAAGGTGTATAATAATTAGTAGTGAAATAAAATCAAAGAATCTATGTATAAGTAAAATGTAAGTAGTTAACCAATGATATCAATGATGGGAATGTATAAATAACCCATGGCATGATATGAATGAGTGACTTATTTTTAATAAGTTCCAACCCTTAATGCCTTTTAATATGAATAGGAGACACATGTTTTAATATAACCTTATGAATCATTGCTCATATGATCATGTAAACATATATCCTCATATTTACGAGATGTAGAACATATACCTATACCTATGGTGAAGCTATTTGAATATATTTTTGTGCCTTACGAGATGGAGGCCTCTTTCTATTTGTGACTTTATGCTTAGGAGGATTATTAGTGTAGGTTTTTATTTTTCCCTATTTATTAATTAGGGAAATTGTATTTCTTGTGCATACATGGAGTTTTCCTACATTTGTGGGATAGGCTAGCTTATGTGGAGGTGTGTGTCATAGATGTGTCATAGGTGTCATAAGAATGTCATAAGTAACTCCCTTGATGGGAGTTACTTCTCTATTCTTAGCACCTTGTCACCACCTTTCATGGAGGAGTTACAGTCTATTCTTGGGGTGCCTTGTCCACCTTTTATGGAGGAGTTACTTACTTACTCTCCTATATGTATTCCTTACTTTGACCATCTCATGTTAATCAGATTTTGGTTTTCTCCATTTTGTCTTGTGCAATTTATCTTCTTGTGTAATTTTCAAATTGCTTTAGCATCTATGTGGTGTGCGCTTGCTTCATCTCATGTGATCACGTCTCCATTGCACTCATGTTATCCAAATTCTGTAAATAACTCCGATATGGTATCAGAGCAAACCCAGTAATCATGTGTCTAGTTATGCTTTTAGTTTATTTTGAAATCAAGAGGAGTGGAGTTCTCTTTATTTTTTTATTTCTAGATCTGATCTAAAATTTAAAAAAAAAACTTTCAATATCATTTCTGGTATTATTTCCTTGGAATCCTTGGCCTTTGGGTGTCTTGGCTATATTCACTTTAGGTGTTGGTTTTGTTCTTGGGTGCCATTGTTGTGTGAAGTAGCAGAGGGAAGAGCAACATTCAGTCCACACCAAGCTTCTGCAAGTCTGCGCCTAGCTTCTGGTCTGTGCCTAGCTTTTGGTCAGCAACACCATGCCTTCAGCACTCAATGCCTTCAGTTCTGCCATGCCTTCAGCAAAGCACTCAATTTTGCCATGCCATCAGTTGTATAGTTTCCAATAGGCTACATTTTTTTTGTCTTTTCTACAAGTTAAATTCTAGACTGTTTGCTTTTAGTGCCCCTTCCTTGCTTAGCATCCCATGTGGCACCCCTTGGACACTTGGCAATCCTTCATTCTGTCTATGCCTGATTTGTTTTCAGTTTAAAATTGACTTGTAAAACAAAAATCAGTCAATTTGACTAAATATTTAGTTTTTATAGATAGTTTGGAAAATTGGGGGTTTTCATTTAAAACTTGTATCTTCAACCTATGAAGATGAAGGGTGAGGCCCAGGTTGGTAGGAGGCCAATTACCCCTCACACAAACCACCTTTGGACTCCTCATTCCGTGAAGAATCCAACAAGTGGTTGGAAGGCCACTTTCTCTCTCAAAATAGGCATTTTTTAATGTTTTAGTGTTTTTTTTGTAAAAACACTAGTTTATGACAAAATTGAACCTTTAATATCTTGAAAACGGTAGCTCAAATTTGGGTGCCATTTTTCATAAAAGTGTTTGTAATTCAATTCTCCATAGTGTAGGCTTTTTATTTGTCAAAAATGCACTAGTTTATAATGTGCCAAAAAATTGGGTCTCTCAGAATGCATTTTCGGTTGAGTCTGACGTCCTGTTTGCTTAAGTCTTGCACTGATTGATTTAAGATGCATTCTCATCTGAGCCTGACATATTTTGAGCATGCACTTGAATATTTGTGGGGGGGCTCAATATTTTAGGGGGGAGTGATTGCTTTTCACAACTTACAAATCTTTGCTTTCATAATTTCACAACTTGCAATCAACACAACTTCACCTAAATTCAGCTAAAAATGGATTCTTTTCAACTTAAACCCCTAACGCCCTTCAACTATCATGAATGAAAAGTTAAAATGTCAATCATTCTTATAAGCAAAGGGTTGTATAGGATCACCATGGGTACTGAAGTAGAACCCAACACTGATACTGAAAAGGTCAAGTGGTACAGCCGTAGTGATGAAGCCTATGGATTATTGAGCTTGTCTATGTCTCCAAAACTTCTCTTCCATTTAGAATCCTCCAAGACTCCCAATGACATATGGGACACCTTAGAAAACTTATTTGGGAAGCTTGATGAGATGAGAGGTCATGAGCTTGAAAATGAACTCATAAGTCTAAGTCCTAGCAACTTTGACACCATGTAGGACTTCTTCACTAAGTTTAAGGCCCTTAAATTACAATTGAAAGAATGTGGGATAGAAAAGAAAGATGATCAACTCATACTTTCTATTCTCACAAAGTTAGGTCCAAGCTATTCAATCTTTAGCTCCACTTTCCATGCCACAAAAGTGCCCTTGGCACTACATGGAAAATGCCTTCTTTGGATTCATTTATTGCCGACTTGACTAGGGAGCAAGATAAGCTAATTAAAATGGGCACAATGAAGTCTACTCAACCCCAATCTTTGATAACTAGAAATGGTAAGGATAAGACTTCAACAAAGGAGAAGAAGAAAAAGAACAAAGACCAAGAAAAGAAGAAAGAAAACAACAATCCTGCCAAAAACAACACTGAGTCTTCATCCTCCAATGCTAAACCTAAGAAGGAGAAGGTTAAGTGTGCCTATTGTAAAAAGATAGGGCATGATGAACACAAATGCATGAAGAAACAAATAGATCACCTAACTCATCTTCTAGAGAAGAACAACATAGGTGTTCCTGAGTCCATCAAGCAAAATTCATCTACCCAAGATTCTACCAAGGCAAAAGGCAAGGGTAAGGAGAAAGAAAAGGGCAAGGCCCTTGTAGCTACAGTATCTTCTACATCTTCATGGGTCATTGATTCAGGTTCTTCCCACCACATGGGCTCTTCACTAGTTTATTTTTCATCTTTAGAGCCTTGTAGCATGACTTCAATTAGTTTGGGTGATGACACGTCAGTTTTTGTTGTAGGGAGAGGGTCAGTTGAAATGGAAGGAGGAACATTCAATAATGTTCTAAGTGTTCCTTCTCTTTCAACCAATCTCCTATTAGTGTACCAAATCACTCACATTGGTCAGGGCATGAGAGTTGAGTTTTCACCAAATTCAGTGGCTATCAGGGAGTTGCATAGTGATACTACAGTGGCAGTGGGTAGGGCAGATCACCAAGCAAGGTTATACACCTTCTCACATTTTGCATCAGATTCTTCTCCAATAGCATTGCTGACTCATTCAGATGGAGTTAGCAAATTATGGCATGAGTGGTTTGGCCACCTTAACTACCGCTACCTTGAACAACTTTGCAAAAATGACATGGTCATTGGCTTGCCTCGTATCCAATTCTCAAAAGGACTTTGTGAGGGGTGCTCCCTTGGAAAGCATCCCAAAGAAAAATTTGACAAAGACAAAGCTTGGAGGGCTTCACAACCTTTGGAGTTAGTCCATAGTGATGTATTAGGACCCTTTCCCAAACCAACTTTCACAAGGGCCAAGTACATCCTCACTTTCATTGATGATTTCTCTAGGTACACTTGGATATATTTTCTCAAACAAAAGTATGAAGTGTTTGAAACTTTTCTAGACTTCAAGGCTCTTGTTGAGAAATAGAGTGAGAAATCCATCAAGGTTATTCCAACTAATAATGGAGGGAAGTATGTTAGCATCAGGTTTGAGAAATTTTGCACCACAAAGGGGATTGATTTACATCACACAGTCACT
The DNA here is from genome assembly GCA_037957365.1 of Torreya grandis. NCBI lineage: Eukaryota > Viridiplantae > Streptophyta > Pinopsida > Cupressales > Taxaceae > Torreya > Torreya grandis. The sequence continues at coordinate 2,281 of JARHVA010010939.1, read as the reverse complement.
TACAATCCTTCAAAAAATGGGGTTGCAGAACACAAAATAGGTTCTTGAAAGAGATGGGTAGTTGTATGATTCACTCCAAATCCTTAGCACCACAGTACTAGGCCGAAGCCATCAATTGTGCTTGCTACATTCAAAATAGGGTTCCTCACAAAGCTTTGAAAGGGATAACACCCTTTGAAGCTTGGCATAAAAGGAAACCTAATGTTGAGCACCTTAGAGTTTTTAGATCCCCAGCCATGGCCTGCATTCCAAAGAAGAAATACAAAGCTATGGAACATCAGTCCAAGCCTTACATCTTTGTAGGAAATCCAGATGGTATTAAGGGATATCGCCTTCTAGATCTAGTCACTCATGAGTTGTTCATCGAGAGAAGTGTCCATTTTTAGGAGAGTCCTAGAGACTCAACACTTGACACTTCTTCTCCCTCATCAGATCTACTTCTTCATGATGATTCCTCATCAGATTCAAATTAGCCATAGCAGGTTCTTGAGCCAGAGACATCTTCTTCTTCGAGTTTAGACAGTGAGGATAGTGATGCAGAGTCATCCACCTCTAGTCAGTCAAAGGATGAGGAGTTAGCACCTGACTCACCCACTTTTGGGCCACTTTGGGCCAGACAGACACTTGAGAGTGTTAGCACTCGGGCAAGAGATCCTACAAATGATAGACATACTAGGAGGGATTTTTAGAGAGATCCACATGCCTTCTTTGCTTCAATTATGGATCCATAGACTTTTTGAGAGGCATCGTGGGTACTTGAGTGGGATAGTGCTATGAAGGAAGAATATTATTCCTTAATCAAAAATCACACTTGGAACTTGACTTCACTTCCTAAGGGAAAAAATATGTTTTGATGTAGGTGGATATATCAGACCAAGTTTGCAACAGATGGGTTAGTTGATAAGTATAAGGCGCGATTAGTCACCAAGGATTTCTCACAAGTTGTAGGCATTGACTACTCAGAGACCTTTGCACCCGCTACAAAGATGACTTCTATCTGACTCACCTTGGCTATTGTCACAGCACATGGTTGAGATGTGCATCAGATGGATGTGAAGAGTGCCTTTCTTCATGGAGACCTAGAGGAGGAGATCTACATGAAGCAGCTGCTAGGATTTGTTCAGGATTCTTCCTTAGTATGTAGACTTAGGAAATATATCTATGGCCTCAAACAGACCCCTCAGGCTTAGTATGCCAAGATGGATTCCTTCCTTCTCGCAGTGGGTTTCACTAGGTGTCATTCTGATCCCAATGTCTACTTATTATGGCAGGATGATTTGCTCCTAACTTTGGTTTTATATGTTGATGACCTTTTGATCACCGGGAGCTCTTCATCAGCTATTGCAGTGGTGAAGGCATCTCTCCAAGATATATTTGACATGAAAGACTTGGGTTTGTTGCACTACTTGGCATTGAGATCTCACAATTAGATTCAGGGATTTCTCTTGCATAGCCTAAGTATGCTCTTGACTTATTGGCTCAGTTTCACATGGCTGATTGCAAGCCATCTCTAACTCCCTTTCTATCAGGACTCAAGCTTGAGGTTGACTATTCTTCACCATTATTTGATGCCACTTGATATCGACAACTTATTGGTAGTCTCATCTACTTGACTCACATCAGGCCTGGCATATCATATACAGTGGGACTTGTCTCTAGATTCATGCAAGAACTTCATGAGCTACATTAGAAAGCAGATAAGAGGATCTTGCATTACATACAGGGTTCACATAGATATGGGATTCATTACAGATTTGGCATAGAGGTTGACTTGGTTGGATATATAGATTCAGACTGGGCTGGTGATTCAAGACTCGCAAGTCCACTTTTGGTTATAGTTTCTCTCTAGGTTTAGGTCTTCTCAGTTGGTCTAGCAAGAAGTAGAATGCTATTACTATATCATCCATAAAGGCAGAGTACAGGGGAGCTATTAATGCAGCTACTGAGGCTATTTAGCTTTATTGGATTCTTTTTGAGTTTGGCATTCCTATTAGGCAGCCCAGTTTAGCACCAGCAGACCAAGCACATAGAGATTCACATGCACTTCATTCGGGAGCTTATTCATAGTCAGGTCATTGACTTGATATTTTTCTAGTCTTCGAAGTAGGTTGTAGACATCTTCACCAAACCTTTCACTGAGAGCAAGTTCATTCATCTACGAGCTCTTCTTGGGGTGCGGTCTACATTTGTAGCAGCATCATCTTCAGTGGGGGCCTTCTAGCCTCTTCTTTATTTTATGTCTCTCTTTTGGGGGGAGTTTTTTCCTACAGGTTTTCTCTTT